>APFE030509626.1:61469-67526 GCA_000404065.3 Pinus taeda
TTACGGCACGATGGAAACGCGGGGTTTTCAACAATTCCCTAATGCGAGGAACTCGGGGTTTCCATGACGACGCAAACCAGCTCGCAAGTCTCCGGAACTTGGGGTGTTTCGAAACTGCTGCCCAAGTCTGGGGAACTCGCGGTTTCAATGTCGTGGCACACCTTGAATCACTCGAGAGTCTGGCGAACTCGCGGTTTCCATATCGTGGGGCCACGAAAATTCGCCAAAGTCCGAGGAACTCGGGGTGTCCATTTTGCGGCGTGATGGAAACTGCTACCCAAGTTAGTGGACACACACGGGGTTTCCATTTCGTGTCATAGCAAAACTTGCTACGCAAGTCTGGGGAACGCGGTGTAAGGACTTGTGGTTCGGTTTCTTCCCATCAGTGCGAAGTGCGAACTCTACGACTGAAATGTGAGAAGGGACATAAAGTATAATGCGCATTAGAGGTGGAGCGATGGTTGGTTTATAGCGTGGGAGCTTTTGGCATAACCCACGGGCCGACTTACATGTTGGGGTGACTTGAACGAAGGATTGTTGGCCGACCAACAATCGGATGGCAAGTTTGTGATGTGCAAGGGCGTTTTCGCATGCGGCGGTCGAGTCGGCCTGGGCAGCGACTCGCCAAACCGCTCGTATAAATATGGCAAGGCGTTGGAGCACTTGGCATTCATTCGAAGATGGACGTTCGAACATGATCATTCGGTGATCAAGAAAAAAGTGCGAAGCAGTGGAGGAGGTCACAAAAGAGGCACGGGTGTACATGCGCCCGCTCTTGGGCAAGCACGCACGATACACACAGGTTTCGGTTATCGGGTGAGGGCGTGGGTAAGGAAGGCACCCGCCGTTCGGTGTGACATGGGTGACTTGGGTAGGTCGCCCGCCCGTCGTGGAAGAAGAAACGCGGAGGTGTCTCCGGTGACCCGGGTAGGTCACCCGCCCGTCGTGCAAAAAGGAAACACGGGGTGACTCGGGTGAGGTCGCTCGCCGGTCGTGCAGCGGTAAACGAGGCTCGGTTGAGGAGTGCGGTTGGCAGCTCGTGTGAGGGCGCGCCCGCCCAGCTCGGGCAAGGAACTCGGTTGGTGCACGGAGGTGTTGCCTATTTGTAAAATTGGCTAAGTATGAAACATGGTGTTTCCCAAGCATACTTGTAAAGCCTTGTAAACATTGTAAAGTTGAATAATATATTGTGTTCGGGCAGACTCATTGTTCAGGGAGTTTCCCCTCCCTTTATACTATGCAATTGTGTTCTTCATGTATAATCGTTGATGATGATGAATGTGTATGGGTGTTCATTGGTATAAAGGAAACATAATAATACTTGGTTGGCGAAAAACAAACTAAGTAGACTAATGGTTAGGCGTAGTCCATGAACATAAGTATTGGTGAAAAGAAAGTGTTCGGTGGCGCCGCACCTCGCCAAGTACGGTTGAGAGACTATCGTAGGCCTGGGGGCATGACACGCGGGGTTCCCATGTCGCTCGCACCGCGGCTAAAATGACCGCCCAAGCTTCAAGTTTCCATGTCACCGCGCGACAGGGAATGGCCGCCCAAAGTTTGGGGAGCTTCGGGTTTCCATGCCATCACGCGACAGGGAATGGCCGCCCAAGTCTACCGAACACGGGGCTTTCCATTCCGTAGCATGACGGAAAGCGCGACCTCGGGGTCTTCGATGTCCCACCATGACAGGAACCGCGACCTCGGTGCAGGGAACTCGGGTTTCCATGCCGCGGAACAATAGAGAACCGCCCGAGTCCGCGGAACCCGGTGGCTTTCTGTTTCGTGGCATGAGGGAAACTGCCTAATTCCGGGATCCTCTGGGGTCTCCATCTCCTGCCCGGAACTTGGGTTTCCATGTCGCAACGCGACCGAAATTGCCAAAGTTTATGGAACTCATGGTTTCCATGTTGCGGAACGATGAAGAACCTCCCAAGTCTTGCGAACTCGGGGTTTCCATTTCGCGGTGGGGTGGAAACCGCTTTCCCGGTTTCCATTTCGAATCGGGAACACCCGAGAGAGTCGAGAGACTGAACCTGTAGTACGGGCACTCGAGTTTGGCTATATGTGACTCGGGTGAGCATCCGGTTATATGCGAAGTCTTGGAACGACATTCGCTTATGCGCGACGGTGATGGGCGCACTCATAGCGGGCGCGCCGTGTTGGGCATGGCGCACACCCCTTGATACCTGCACGATGGGCGAGTCACCGATGGAAGGCGTGCGGGCAACCCTTGTTGGGTGCCCGGATGGAAGGGGTGACCATGTGCGGATGAGTTAGGACGCGGGCGGGTGTGTGACGTGCGGCGACGGGTGTAATCGGCGAGGTGTTGGAGCCGACCCATGGGTGCGACGGTGCACACAAAGGGACGCGGTGGTTCGTCGGAATGGGGTGTGTCGAGGTTATGTGACAGGTCAGCCTGGCATGCATGTTGATGGAGCCGACCCTTGTTATCCCCGAGAGACATGGCCCTTGGGCGAAAGGATGCATATAAGTAAGGAGGATGGCGTTCGACGAAGGGACATCAAACTCAGACTTCCACATCCCAGAACAAGTGCGAAGCAAGGAGTTGGGCGAAAACGGAAGGAAGAGAAGGACGCAGGTAAGAGGGCCGCACCGGTGGGAGGATTACATAGGGCGGGTCATACTTGGTAGCGTGGACAGGCAGAGTGGGGTGGGTTACCGTCCAGGCAGGCAGGCCGCATTGCATGCGGGCCACACGCCCTCACTATGGACCGCACCGACGGGCAGAGTTTCGGCGCCGCGGAGAGGAAAGTCGGGCGAACAGGCGCGCAGTTCAGGTGTGGAGTTGTGTCGTGCAGGCCGCAGGCAGTGCAGCACAACCACACGACACGAGGTTGAGTATCTGGGATATATTATTGATGAATGGTGGGTGCATGTGGATATAGCCAAGATCCAATTCGTTAGGGATTGGCCAACCCCAAACACTCTAAGAGAGATCCGCAACTCTCTGGGTCTTGCCGACATATACCGTAGGTTCGTGTTATGGACACGAGACTTCTGATTTTCCACTTCTCTACAAAAGCCACTGAGAATTCAGCAACACATACCAGACACACTTGGAGGGTCAGCAAGTTCCTTTTCACCTCAAGGTGCACTGTTTTATGCCACCTGGGACACCTTTGTGTTCCTTCAAGCGAGCGTTACAAGATGATTTGGGAAGCACACTACATTTGCGTCGTTGGGCATTTTGAGGTTGAGAAAATAGTGGAAGTACTGCAAAAGTATTTATGGCAAGTTATATTCGCTGCATTGTTAAGAACACTTATTGGAAAATTGATTGAGTGTTGAAAGAATAATTGAAGATAAATTTATGGTAAGTTATTTTCGCTGCATTGTTAAGAACACTTATTGGAAAATTGACTTGAGTGTTGAAGTAGGTGCAGACCGTGTACTCAAGTATTGGCAAAAGGAAAAAGTACGGCAGTGCCGCACCCACTTATGCGTGGTTCAAATACTGCCACTAGGATAGGAGCATGAAATGGGGTCTCCCAGTCCCTCCTCGACAAAAGTCGCCAAATTGCGGGGAACCCAGGGATTCCATGTCCTGCCTTGTCGAAAGCATCCCAAGTGCGGGAAATTTGGGGTTTCCATGTCTCGTCGCGATGGAAATCACCCCAGGTGCAGTAAACTTGGTGTACATCGAGTCTGCAACCTCACATCAAGAGAAAGGCTTGGTCGGTCAAGAGAATGAAGGTTTCTTCATTGGTAAAGGATCTCGCTAAGGATCAAAGGCTGGAGTATCTTCTAGAGCTATTCCACCATGGACTATCAAAAGTTGAAAGAAGGACACAGTGCCGGGGAACGAAGTGCCGAAGAAAGGAAGTGCAGAGAGGAGGAAGGACTTCACTTGTGCTGGGAGGATATCATTGTCAAGGGTCCAGGGCTTCGCAATGACCAATAAGAAGCTTCAATAAGAGAAATTTACGAAAGGGTTTTCCTCTCTGAGAGAGAGAGGTTCTTCCTTCGCAGAGAGCCAACATCTTGTGTTCTTGTTCTTATGTTTTTGGCACCAGTTTGATGAAAGTAAAGGCACATGCATTAATAAGAAGAGAAGAAGATTAAGATAACCTGATAGATTGTAAAAGAGCTTCACAAATTGTTATCAAGTCTAGAAGAATCCCGCTATACCCCCGGATTCTTCAACGCGGTATTTGAGCTAAGGTGACACATCAAGGAAAGGGAATCTCAAGAACATTCGCAAGGATGAAGCATCAAGCCAAGAAGTCTCACTCACATCGAGGACAAGAAGGTCTACCATCTATCATTCATCATGGAAGACTACAGAGCAAGAAGAAATGCCTTGTATAAAGGCACCTACAAGAAGAACAAATCAAAGAGGGACCTACATCAAGCTACACCATCTTGAAAAATGAAAGGCAGTACGAGTCAAGTCATCAAGCAAGTCCATTTGAAGAAAGCAACTTGAACAACATCAAGATCTAAGGAAGGAAATCCCTCAAGTCTTCAAGAAGAAAGCAAGTTCACTACATCTCAAACTCTATCAAGTAAGTATATGTCCCCTTCTGGGTATACCTCAGTGTCTTTTTGCAAGGAAAGTAACAAATTGGTTGGGACCACTACATGTCCAAAGTCCAATGGTTTGGATGCCAAGAATATGGACGCTACAAAAGGGATTGTCCTAAACTTAAGAAGGACAACAACAACAAGAGAAAAAGGGAAGAAACTCATGTAACTCAAGAAGTGAAAGAAGACGACAAGAAGCAAAAGAAGGAAGATCCTCTTATGACTAAGTCAACCTCTTTGCTTAAAGTCTTCTTTCAAAAGGGGTAGAGGTCTCATTGGGGGTCCCATTTATGGGATTCAAGAGAGGATGATACACATGCGAGAGTAGATGAAGCAAGAAAGGCTACACCAATTGAGGAGAACTATCAAATAAAGCCGAGATGATAAAAGCATAATCAAGATGAGGTATGTATGCATCAAAGTTTAGGCCATGTCATCATATATATTGATTGGGTCATGGGAAAAGTTCTAGAATTACGATCAAGGATAAATGGATCTCTTTCGCCAACGACATGCTCGGAGGCACGTAATACAGTGGAGTAAAGGCCAACATGAAGAAGTGCTCTCATAAGGAGTATAAGGTGGTTGACTAATCAATCCAAGAAGAAGAAAATGAAGAAAGAGATCAAGCATGTGAAGAACATCGCGGTCACAAAGAATAACGATTTCACAAAATTCCTCAACATCTCTCGAAAGAAGGCATGCCAACTCTGACAAAGGAAGAAAAAAGATAAAGGACCCTTGACGCCTACGAAGGCCTTGGAGATAGTAAGGTGCAGATAACCGATTCAACTCGACAAATATGTCATGGTGAAGAGGCCATCCAACAAAAGCACCATTTGGTGTTGAAGAAATACCACGATGAAGTCATGAAGGGGCACTAAACCAAAGTATGGGAACGAGCGAGTACAACTAAGCATCCATGTGATAAGTATTATGAAGGATAGACAAGATGACAAAGGAGTAGCTAGATGACAAAAAGGACCTGATATATATGAAGAAGGCCACTTTCCACGAAGGGAGCAATGACATGACAAACCGGGAGGGAAAGTGATCGATGGCCGGTACCCTGCCAAGGAGAAGTTCAAACAAAGACTTCACGACATCGAAGGAATGAAGGAGATCAAGCAGCTGAAGGACCCGCGAAGGAGACGTTGTTGAAGAATGGACAAGTCCCTAGCTATGAGGGAGTTCTAACAAGTTCCCAACTACAAAGGAGCTTGGGCAAGTTCCTTGTCAGAGGAAACTTCAGCATGTCTTCCTCGATCAAGGGGAAGAGATAGACACAACATTCTTGTCTTCCCTTGGCAAGAAAGAACGGGAGGATTGGGTAATCGTTTTTCATCTGATTCTCTCTGAGGATGTGTAGGGCATCCAAGACAAGAGTAGGCAAGAGGAGCGGTATTCTTTGAGGCCTGGGAACCCAAGACAAGAATTTTCCTAGAAGGTCATACTCAAGGAACACCTGGGTGGGTATGTACCTCTAGAGACAATGACTAAGGTGTTTATAAG
>APFE030509628.1:0-23379 GCA_000404065.3 Pinus taeda
TATGGATAAGTTTTTATTATTGAAATTGGATTATCACTATAGGTGTGCTATAGGTGCACTTTAAAGATTCAACATGAAAAACAAAAATCTAGAGATTGAAGCTATAGACCAACTCTCACAGAGAACTCTCACAACATTAAATTGTGGTCATAGTTATATAGCACAATATAACTATTGCAACAATGTGGAATCACATACTTCGTTAAGGAAAAAAAAAGTTAGCATTCATTCTACAATACATTTGCAAACTAAAAACATATAGAACATGAATTAAAAAAATATAACAAACATGTTTAGGAAGTATCATTTTCATTCATGAATAATTGGTTTTCACATACCTATATACTATATCTATATAATTATAGTTTTAATGTGATGAGCTCTGGTATTGTAACAAGGATGTTGCAACTCCCATGGCTACAATATTTAATTTATCAATCTAAGTTTAGAAAAACTTAAGAGGTGTCATTTATGTATGGAGAATAAACTAATTTCTAATTTAGTTTCTCTAAGGAAGTGGATCAAACTAAGATATACAAAGACCATTTTGCAAACTGAATCTAGATTTTGCAGGATGGAAAAATGTTTCATAGAAGGAAATCCAACTTTGCTCGCAAGAAATGAAAATTTTGCATAAAAGGGAATTCTAGTATACTTGCAAGAAATGTAAATGTTTCATAAAAGGAATTTCTAATCTACTTGCAAGAGATGTAAACATTGTAGAAAAGGAAATCCTAATCTACTTACAAGGAATGAAAATGCTTGGAATAGAAACCCTGAGCTATTGTAGAGAATAAATGAAAATGAAATAACCTTAGCCTAGTTGCATAAAGTAAATAGCATGAAATCAATCCTAAATTATTGCATTCAAAGGATATCCTATGATAATGATAGAAATCAATAAATGCTTCAAGAAATAACAATGTAAACTATCCATATGCTATTAAATTCATGAACTCAATCACTAACCCTAACTGCAAGGATGAAAATAAACGTCCTAAGTTGTCTTTGATCTTCCTCAATCTTGGTTTCAAGGACTAGGAGACATTATGAAAGGATAAGAGGAAAAAATTAGGCTTAAAGGGTAATTTTCGTAAGGTTTTGAAGGTTTTATGTAGTGCTACAAGATGCTACAAGGTTGTTATAAGATGTTATAGGATTTCCTTATATTTCTAAAAGATTCAATCCATGAGAATTACAAGGGATTAGAAGGTGATATAAAGGTAAGGATGGTAGAAGGTGGCAGAAGCATATTGAAGTCCCTACCAAGCTTACTACTCCTCAGTAGCCCACCTTGCAAAAGGAGGGAACGTGAACAATGGCCTCTTACAAATCCATCCTAAATTTCCTATATGTAAACTACTTGAAAAAGTTGATGAGAATGAAAAGAGGGTACTAATGGTATGGTTACAACTGAAAATGGAAATTATCTACCTTATAAATCAATAGTATTTACTACACATCAGAAGGTTATTCAACTTGTAAAACATTTAAATAATGCTAATAATAATAATTGTAGAAAATCAAACTAGAAAGGAAAGGATGAGTTGAATTTTATCAAAGATCTAACTACTACATCAAAATAAAACTTATCTTTTTGTGCTTGAATACGAGGTCTATAAGAACAATTTCTAAGAGAAATGATTGAGAAATTTGTAGAGGAAACTTTTAAGAACACAAAGTTTAAAATAAAGGAAATATTGGTAAATAATTACAGAAGATAAAATGCATAGTAAAAATGTTCAAAGGAGAGAGACTAGAGTGCTCAACTTGTTCCCTAACCCAACAGAACTCAACCCTCTAGAACACACTCAAACTGAAGGCACCAAAATTCTTTATGTTGATCTCAAAAAGTGCTCAAGTGCATGATATGGAAGTGGAAATGACAAGTAAAAGGTCCTAAATCTAGCAATCACTATGTTCCTCTAAAAATTTGAATCCTACTAAGCTATTGAGACCTTGATCTCCTTTATTGATACAAAATGGGTGAGGTGGCAGCCTCCTTGGAAGGGGGGTTTCTTCCCTACAAAATCCCTACAAAAGTGGATTTAGTCTCCTAAGATCCTCGCAGTCGTTGCGTGTAGTAACTGTCTAATAGCCAGCCAATTTAGTTGGTGAGTTGATGCATGGAACATGGCTCCTGCATTTCTTTTAGTTGATATCCAACATACTTATGCACAATAAATATTCTTTTTCCTACACATTAATCATGTTAGGCCACAAGATATGATAAATATTCCTTAATATCCCTAATAAAAACATTATAGTCCAAAAGTTTGTTATCAAATTCAAAGAGAGAGGTAAATGTATGCTAAAGGATGGCTAGATGGGCCTTGATTTATACCTATTTAAGAGGCTCATCATCATTCCCCTACTGAAGGTGTTTCTTACCCTATAATAAATTCAACCACTTAAATGCATCTCATTGATAACCTTGGTGGCCTCCCTAACATCCTAGGGTATCTCGAATGGAATTCTCCCTTGAGGGTGGAACCCTAGATTCTTCTCTATCTCTGCACATTCTTGTTTCTCTTTTACTTTCTCTCTTCTTTCCTATAGCCCCAATAGAAAAGGAGGGTTGAATTTAAGCCCAATACAATTAATCTTCAGTCTCTGAACTGTTCTTTTATACAAGGGTTTCCTTTCTAAGGTGTTTCTCAACATTTCTAGAGAGTGATACTCTCTGATTTTTAAGTTATGTGGTAAAGAGTTCTATCTCCTTTGACAAGCCTATAAGCTCTCAATTCCTAATATCTTGGAAATTTCTTCCAAGTGAAAAATGGCTTGTTCTTGTATTTTTATGTATAATGGTGCCAGTCTAAGGTATTCAAAAATGAGCCTATGGCTTTTGGTGATAAGATGAGGGGCACTCAAAACTACTCTGATCCATAGGGGTTCATTGGTTTCCCTAATCATGGCCCTTTTTATCTCTTAATCCATTTATTCATCCTGATTAATCCAAGAGGAAACTTCCATTAGTTGTACATCTCCCATTCTGGAATTGGGATCCCAAAAATTCATATCAGTCAATATCAGGTTATGCATGTAGAATTTAGTCATTCTAGCATTGCCCTCGACTTTGTATTTATGGCATAATTCAATAATATTTTTGTAATCTTAGAAGGGAAGTGAACCATACTGTGCTAAGGTATTGATATGAAATTAAAGGCACTATTCCTTGAGGAAATTTAAATATGTTTTTAAGGGGTGTCTGCATTGAATGAATTCCATATTCAAGCTTGCCATGGTGGTAGGATGCTCATCTTTCTCCTACAGCTCGTATTTCAGTTTCTTATTTTCTATATGTAGTTGTTCCCTTATGTTTTCTTTTTTGAGTCTCAAATTAGCCATTCCCTCATCCATCTTCTTCATCTTTCCTTCCATGAGGCCCACATATTCAACTCCTTTAGACCTTGCAATCTACATCCATGATTGGCTTCTACCTCTTTCTTTGTCTAGCTCAACAAGGATTGGGGCTATAAATTGGGTAGGTATTTTTTTTCTATCTTCAAAGAATTTGGAATAGTACCCAAGGTCTTCTTGGGGATTAGGTTATTGTAGCTCTTGTGGCCCTTCACCTCCTTGATGTGGTGGTGCATCACTTTCCTATAGCACTGCCTTGCCTTCTTGTAGCACTTATTTTCCTTCGTGTAACAAGGAAAATTCTCCTTTCAAATATATAGTCTTGGATCCCTTGGTGTTTTTCTTCCTTTGTGAAGCTTGGGGTTGTTTTCCTTTGGCTTTGAGGGAGGCTATTTCTTCAATTTGCTTCTTATATTTCTCTAACCCTCCCTCTAGATGGCTAGTTAACCCCTCAATGGTGATGGGGGTTGTTGAGGAAGGTTGAGGCTTACCTTGATTATGTCTATTGATTCTCCTCCTCCTGAAATATATAGGGTCTTGCTTTGGCTACCTCCCTTTGGGCTTGACTGGTGTACTTAAGGCAACCAGTGTGGAAACCACTTCTTGCTCAGTATTCCCTTCTAAAAAACATTCGTGTTGCTCTTGTCTCCTTATTTTATAAGGCCTGGAAGATTCTACAATGACCTTTGTGGTTCCTTAGGGAAAATTTAAGGCGAAAAATTTCATAAATGGGCTATTTTTTGGAAATTTTATGAAAAAAATATTAACCAATTTGGTTAAAAATTCACCTATTTGTTTTACATATATATGAAAATGGATGATATTTACCAACAAATTACCAAATTTAATAGTAAATTACATGTTTTTCATTGAATATTCACCTACATTCTATACATTTGAATTCTTAAGCCCGAATAGTCGCCTACAATACTATATATACAAAAAACATATATATCAATAAAAATTACCCTGGAACTTCCTTGTTCCCCCTTTTCTCCATTTTTCTCCTTCTCTAGTTTTTCTTCTCCCTTTTCTTCATAAACCTCCTCTTCTTCCTGTACTTCTTCCTCTTCCTCTTCTTCACTAGCCGCTTTTTCTATAGAACCATTGTTTGTTGTCTCTCTAAGTTCTAGCAAGGCTTGGGTTTGAGTTTCAAGGAAAGCTTCCCTTTCCATATCCACAAAATTTTTCCATGACGCAGGGCTTTTGATATGCTTGAGACTATCTATGACAATGAGCCTTATGAGCCCATGGTGAGTTATGTATTGATTTTTCCCTTTCTTACCCTTTGGCTTATTTCTACTATGGATTGAAGAAGAAAGTGGGGAATGTTTAATCTCCTTAAGAAAGGAAAATCCATCTAGAACATTAGCTGATAAATTAGCCTAAAATTATAGGAATACAAAACATTGAGTCTACCCTCACGGGATATGTATTTCAAAATGTAATAGGCTACCTCAACCCATGGGTAGGGTAGACTCACTCTCCTAACAACCTTTTTTTTGTACAATATGTTATTCCTTAGGGAGGAATATTTTATTTTTTGTTCTGATGGCCCCTGTTATCTCCTCCTTTCTCCATCTTATTCCTTAGGGAAATATGTTCACCCTACTAATTAATTATTCATTTAGAAGGATAATTATCACCCTCACAATGGTGGTAGCACTGTCTTCCCCTTGAGGCTTGAGCCCTACTACAAACTCATGAATAATTTAATTATCAAACCCCTTGGTGATTTGATGAGATATATATGACAAGAGGATTTTGGTGGATCCATGATGAGTATGTGGGCTCCCTTTAATTAAAACTGCCCCCTATGACTCCTACTGAGTAATTTTTTTTTTAAGTTTTTCAAGGCAATTTTTCTCTCAATTATTACCTTTAGAGCTTTTCTCAGTGAACTTAGGTTTCAAAATAGGAGTGACAAGGAGCATTTTTATTTTTTTGGTTAAGGAAAGGAAAAAAACTCATTCCTAACTCAAAACAAGCTCATTACCCTACTATTATGCGAAATCTACAAGGAAAAATAACACTTCAATTTCCTCTCATTTTCATAAGTTTGCTACATGATGTTCTATGGAAAATTTTGAACATTTTCATAGGAATTTTGTTGATAGGAGGTGAGGAATATTGGGTACTTACCCTTCCCTTATACATTTCTTCATAACTTTAGGGTCCCATGGGAAACATTGTGCAAGGTTGGGCTCGTTTGCACCTCTTGGGACAATACTGTAGCACCTAAGATCAATCTTGTAGCTCACAGTTTGTTCTATATTAGTTGTATTTCGAACTTGTACCTTCTGTTTGGTCAATTTAGTGATGTCTAAATTGCAACTTTTAATTGTCAACCTGGGGCTCGTAAGTTGATGAAGTGAGGTGTACTGTATGTACTTAGGCAACTATTTCTTGAGCTTTTGTCATTTTTAACTTTTTAGGTTTGTTTTCAAGTATATCTCTCCTAATGTGATGTGATGGAAAATGAAATAAAGTGGGTGAAGTGTGTGAGATTGTGATGTGCTTTTTACAACTTAAAAGTACTCTACAAGAAAGCTTGAAATGAAGTCAACTCTTAAAGGAAAATACAGACATTAAATAAAAGACTAATGACATTGGCCCAGTGCCTCTACTGCTGCAAGGAAATGAAAATGAAATCTATGTCAAATAACAACTAAACAATGTGAGACTAAAGTAAATCTACCTAAAAAAAGACTAGTCACAAATACTTTAACTTCTTCTTAACCTCTTGCCTTTCAACTGAATATATCATGTGATAAACAATTAAAAACAAGTCAAGCAATTGTGATTTCTTGAATAACTAAATCAAGCTACGCTAAGTGTTATTTTGGTCCTCAATAAAGATATTAAGTTATGAAGAAGAGACCATCAATAGATAAACAACTTGATGTCTACAAACAGAAAGCAAATATGCAGATTGACTAAGTGATAATGAGAAAATAAAGGTTGCAAAACAAAGAAGGTCAGCAACATAGACAAGATGATCACAAGTGTCACTCGTTATAAAAAAAAAAAAAAAAAAATTGTCCCGGGCACGCCTAAGAAACCTGCATAACACACTGATCAGTCATGAAAAAGTACAGAAATGTAAACAAGCAGAATTTGAAATGTATGTACATCTATCAAAACTCAGCAATCAAAGGTAGTATATACATGAAATAAGAAAATGAAATGCAGGAAATTAAAAGTACTGTACAGGCCTTTAGTAAACAGGGGCCCTCTACCTACTCCAGCAATTCAGAGATCAATTACATGTGCAAATGGGATAACAGTCTTCTCATATATTATGCATGAAATAGGAAAATACAGTGGGAGTTCAAAAGTATATAACAACAGCTAACAACTAACTTGTCCAGCATTCAAAGATGCTTTATTTATAACTGAAGAAGGTGAACTAACTTAACAAAATCTAAGTAATTCGAATAGCTGAGTAAAAACACGTAGTCTTGCTACGTCCTCGGATTTAGGCAACGGTCATTGTGGGCATTCAATCCGCTGTTGGATTATGTTTCCCACTACCTTCATAACTGAGGACGATGCCACATGTTCTTCATGTGCTCTAAAACAGAACACGTAGAGCCGTGCCACCGCCAATGACCTCCGTTGACTGAAGTTTCCTCCTCGTTGATCACGGGCTTGGTTGACTGGTTTGGATGATTTGGAGGGACACACACCATGTCCTTGGTTCCACGAACTTGCCCTTGTCGCTCTTCTTCCCGGAGGACACCTGGAACATAGCATTTAATAAAATAGCTGCAGGATCCGGGGTTGGCTGCGGAAACTGGGATCAGCTGCGGAAAACCCTGTATGAGCTGCGGAAAGCAGCACCTTGAACCAAAATTCTAAAACAAACACAGTCATTAGCATAATTAGAAAACCATGTAAAAAGTCCTAAAATACAATGATTTGAGCAATTTGATGGAGGGAATGAGTGGCAAAATAAGGAAATGAATAGGAAAAGGAGGCTGGGAGGATGTGTAAAGAAGTGTAGGTTTGAGGCTCAACACCTTCCTCTATAGAAACTTGTAAGATCACTGGTGTAGGTAGCTCAACTCCCGACAATGGTAGTGGGCCTCCTTTCCTGTTTTAGAATGAATCATTTATGCCAAATAAGGCTTAGGCCTGCTTTTATGCCATTAGTGGGGTGGTGGGCTAAACAAACTATATGAGCTAGATCCTACCTACCACCTTCACAACTCCACCATAGGCCCATTGGCCCACTCCTCATAACCATCATCCTTTTTTTTGTCATTTTCTACTCATGTGATGAGAGAGAAAGATAACTATAGCTGACTGTTTAAGGGTGGCTTAGAGTATTGAACCACTTCTAAACTACAAAACCTCATCTCTCATCCATTGACAATAGTTTTTAGACTATGATGTTCTCAAGGGGAGATTTTAGGAATTTTTCATACCTAAACTTATGTAGTGGTGCTCGCTGATGTGTTGACTACTTGATGCTTGGATCGCATTTTTGAGGTTGCTTTGAATATCTTTTGATATGTCATATTTTTTTTCCCTTGCTCTATGCATTTATTTTTGCTTCAAGATTTTTTTTTTGAAATTTTCCTTGTTGATTGAAGGTTGATAATGCAGGCCCTTCAAGATGCAAGTATGGGTGAACAAGGATCTAATAGCAGCCTGCAGAGGGTCCTGCAACTATTCAAGGTTAGAGATGTAGTCCTCCAATGCTTCCATGATGATTTTCGTTTGTATTTGGTGCTCTAACTTTGATCTTGTACGGTATGTGCAAATTTCTACATGATTGTGTGTATTCCTGTAGCAATCACACGCACACACCATTTTAGGATCAAAATTTCCTCTAGATGTTGCTTCGAAAAAACATTAATAAGTCATGAATAAGTTGTTGATAATGGCCAAAGGCCTTCTCTATGGTGGAAGAGGTGGAATAAGGGGTGAAAAGGATTTTTTTGTGAAAATGAGTGGGAATACATGTGGAGAAGACTTCAATGGTGTGGAAAATTAATGATGAGGCTATTATGCCCCCCGATTTTTTTCTTAAGTGAGAGACAAATGAATTGTTCCTTCTTTTTTTACCAATCACAATTTTGTAGATATTTTGGGACAACCCTATACTAATATAGGAAAATCTTGTAGCCCTTAAGGAATGAGGTAGAATTGGGAAGACTTGGAGAAAACAAATGGAGGGATGGAGTGCATTCAGAGGGTTGATTTGGAGGATATGGGAGAGGATTTATTGAAGTTGCTTCTCTATCTACTAACCTCCATTGACTGTAACAGGAAATGTGTAGAAATGTTAGAAAAGTAATGTAAGGGTTCCCTTTTCTCTTTTTTTTTTTTTTTTTGCTTTTTTTTTTTTTAACTTCTAGGCTACCTCAAAGGAGGTTTTCAACCTACAAGACTACCCCAAGTGCCTCCAAGGATGGTTTCACTTAGGGATATTTTATTTTTTTCACCATTTTTTTGTTATTTTTAAGACCCTTGGACTGCCTCATGGAAGTTTTCAATCCAAGAGCTTGCATGAGGTGCCTCACGGAGGTTTTCTCCCAGGCTTTTTATCCCTTTTTTATTTATTTTTCAGTTACTTTTTCTCTGTTGATGAGAGGTTGGATGGATTTGGAACTTTGAAGATCCCAATCACATTCAATTCTCTTCTTATTGAATTTGTACACTCCTCTTTTGACATAGGTCTTGTATAAACCTTCAACTGGCAACCATTGACTAGCAATGGAACTTTCTCCTCATCAATTGTTCTAATCTAGAAAAAGCCATTTTCATAATACTTTTCCACCAGGTAGGGACCTAACTATCTTGTCATCAACTTCCTCTTGAAATCCTTGGATCTAGAGTCATGCAAAAGGGCCCAATCACCCTCTTGGAAGGTCATTTCCCCAATGTTCCTTTCAGGTCAAATATTCATCTACGATTAGACCACTTGAATATGCATGATGGCCTACAACCTAGATTCATCAAGAGCGTTGAGTTGTTGCAACCTCTCTTATTGATTTTTGTTGTCTAGCTCTAATTGCGCTACTGTTATTAGAGTTTTGTACTCAAACTCAATGGACAACAATGCTTTTTTCCAAAAAAAAATGATCAAAAGGAGTCAACCTAGTGGTGGTTTTCCATGTTTTGTTATTTGCCCAAGTGGCCTCCATAAGTCTACCTCCCTAATCCTTTTTGTTGTTGCTTGCAACTTTGGTTAATATGATTTCCAAAGCTCTATTTGTCACCTCCATTGACCCATTTTCTTGAGGATGATGGGGGTAGATTTTTGTGCTTCATGTGATGTTGCCTCATGATTCCCTCAATCAAATTAGAATTGAACTGACCTCCTTGATTAGTGACTAAATCCCTTGGGAAACTAAACTTATATAAGATGTTCTCCCTTAAGAACTCAGCCACCTTTTTCTCTATGGCTTCATTAACTATCTTCACTTTATCCCATTTTTTTAAATAATTAGTGCATACAATTATGTACCTATTCTTTTCCAGATGGGCGGGTCAATTTGTGCAATGAAATCCATGCCCCACTTCTCAAATGGCTCAAGAGTCAGTTGATTATGTAGTTTAATTTCATCCTTTGGTGTAGGCATAACCATCCATTGGCATTCATCACATCTAAAATTCTACCTCCTGGCATCTTTGTGTACATCTTTGTGTACGGTATGCCATTAATATCCTTCTTGGAGAATTTTGAAGGTTATCCTCTTGGCAACAAAATGGCTTTTAGAAGGTCCATTATGCCATGCTAAGAGGATGTTAAAGACCTCATCTTCCCTCACACACCTTCTTAAGATATTATTTGGTCCCAGTCTGAAAAGGTTGCCCCTAATCCAAGTGTAATGGGCACTTTTTCTAACAATTTTTTTCTTTTCCTTGGAGTATAGATTGGGAGGAAATTTCCCAAGAACCAAGAATTTTTCCATGTCAACAAACCAAAGGGATAGCAATGAAATGGAAAAGAGGTTATCATGATGGATATGATCATCTATCATTTCTTCATTCTCTACAGAAAATGTTAGTCTTGACAAAAAAATATACAAACACATTTTCCTACCCTAGTTTGTCAACAATTTTTAGATCAAACTATTGTAATAACAACAACCATCTAATGCTACTAGCATTGAAATTAGGTACATTCACTAAATATTTAATGGATATATGATTAATATGTAAAAAACTTGTTACCATATGATGTAATGTCTAAACTTGTTCAAGGAGCATACAATGTCATTAGATAACTTTTGAGGTCTATATTAGTCCTCCTAAGTAATAGTATAAAACAATAGTGGAAATAATAGATAATATTAAATTACATCATCAAATTTTAGAGGAAAAAAAGAAAAAAACTACATTTTCAACTCGTATGTTCGACTTATCTCCCTACTATTTTACTCAAATTTTGAGTGGTATAACTCGTTAGGTGCATAATTTAATTCCTCATCCAAGGAGTACCCATGTTGCATAATTTTGATGGACCTTTCTACACAAAAAAAATGAGGAATACATGAAAATATGTTATTACAATCACATTTTTCATTTATTTCTCAATTTTCATTTATCAAGGTCCATAAAAAGTATGAAACATTGGTACTCCTTGGATGAAGAATTAACTTATGCATCCAACGAGTGTTCCCACATGAAATTTGAGTAAAACAATATGGAGATAAGTTTAAAATATGAGCTGAGAAAGTATTTTTTTCTTTAATCTTTTACTTTTTTACTCTAAAAATGGTAAATAATCCCTCATGGTTGACATCATCCTCTTGAATTATATTGGTTCTTATAAATTTTATTTTGGTTGTACATTTTTATTTTGAGGCCCATTTTTTACATCAAATTTTATTTAATTATAAGAGCTCTTTTTCAGTAACTGTGTAGTTGAGTTACACCTCGGATAGATTCCTACTGATAAAATATATCACATGGAAACTTTCCTTCCACTTGTCTCAAGGCTTCCCCCACAACCCTATTAGTGCATCTATGTGGCTGTGAAAAGGAACGACCCAATTTGGACCCCTAAGAATTGGTGCACTGGTAAGCTTCTCCTTCAGCTCTTCAAATGCTTCTTGACACTTATCTGTCCAACAAAATTTGAATCTTTAGTTAACAATCCAAACAAAGGTGAGGCCATCTTACTAAAATCCTTAATAAATCTCCTATAATATCTTGCTAGTCCTAAGAAACTCCTAACATCCCTTTGTTTCTAAGGGATAGGAACCCTTTTGATAATGGCAATATTTCTAGGGTCAACTTGGATCCCTTCCTTTGAGAGGAAGTGACATAGGACAATCCATGTATTCATAAAAAAAGCACACTTTTTTGGACTTAATGAGAGATTCATTTCAATGCACTTCTTTAGAATTTTACACAGGTTGGAGAGGGTTTCCTGGAAGTCATTCCCATAATGAGTGAAGTCATCCATATACATTTCAATTGTATCGTAAACAAGATTAGAAAAAATACTCAAGGTTTCCCTTTGGAAGGTAGTAGCGACATTACACAAACCAAAGGGAAGGATCCTATAGGATAAGGTCCCCCATGGACATGTGAAGGTGGTCTTATCCTAATCCTCAAGGTTGATGACGGCTCCCGCCGTATGCTTGCACCTGTCCTGTTTTATTCCGTGGCTGGTGTGACTTTTAATGTTGAATTAATATCGACGGTACGATGCCTCGAGGGCAAGGTTTAGGGTTTGTCCCGGCCTCTCCGGTTAATGACCCACGCTGGCCGGTTACCTCGACTTTTGTTCTCGCTGCCGCGCTTCACTTTGCCATTGTTCTCATTCCTTTGTGCCTAGAGAGTTCGGTCCGCACCTGTGAAAAACCTCAGGTTCTGTTCTCGCTGTACAGTGACGAAACTACTGTGGTTTAGTAGTGTTTTGAGGCTGTGGATGAACGCCTTCGGGACCTGCAACGTTTTTCCTCCTGTTTTTAATGGTATTTATATGGAATTTTTGGTATATGTCGTGATTTTCGATTTTTGCATTCTCGTTGGCTATGCTCCTCAAATTAACTTGACTGGTTCGTTTTCTCAATGGCAGGCTCGCACCATCATTCCACGCTCCTCCTGGTCACATGGTAAGTTTACTTTTCATGTTGGAGATTCTGGGTTTTTCTGGTTTCGTTTCTAACCCCTGCTTGCCACTGTCAGCAGGTTATGGTTGTTCTCTGGTTGTTTTGCAATCCTCCCTTACTCTCAGGTAACCTTTAATCAAACCCTTGCTTTGTCGTTTCCTGGTTTCTTCGGCTTACGAATGTGTTTTCGATTCTAACATTGTTTGGTCGTTTTTTTAATGACAGGTATCCACCTGTAACGCTCTATGGTTGAGGTTATTCTGCGGCCCTGTTGGTGATTTCGCTGCTTCAGTCACGGGTAGCTCTGTTCCGTTCTGTAGATATGCATTTGACTATTTATGTTTTAAGTCTGTTAGGTCCTGTAATGGTCAAGTCCGGTCTTGTGGAGGTGGTATCCCTCTCGGCTAAGCTTTCCTCGCTTTCGTGTTCTGTTATTTAGGAACCCTTTTTGGTTACTAGCTTTCCGTTATGGTCTTCTCGGACAGCTCTGCTGTAACCCTTCGTTTTTGATCTTGGAAGTTGTTAGACACGTCTGAGTATTCTGTCGATTTTAAGAGAGGGTTCTATGACAATTTTCGAGCCCTCCTTCTGTTGCTTCGTGTTCGGTCCTACAAACCCTCGGCTTCCTGTTTTGGTCGATTGTGATTTGAAATGGCTCTGCTGTGTATGCCACTGTGTATTATTGGTTCAACAGTGAACCTCTGTCTGTAACGTATATACTCTGATCAATAAATTTAATGGGCTCTTTCCCTACAGTGAATGTGTCGCTCGGCTCTTGTCTATTCGTTAACAATAATATATGGAATTGTATATCTCTGCTTTTAAATGTTCGATGATACTGTATGTGCAAAAAGAACTTACAATGTGCTTTTGTTCTGGACTGTAATTATCGTTCCATATATATTCAATTTTAGGAGGTTTCGTCGAGTTCTAAAAAAAATACCTGTAGATTGTTTTCGTTACCGAATGTAACCTTGTGTCTGTGGGTTACTTCTAGGACCCTTCGCTGTTTCTCGTTCTCGTTCTATGGCTCAAGTCGACTTCGGTCTTCCGCCTGTACTTGAGTCGCCTTGTTCGTCTACTTCTTCTATAGTGTCGTTGCTGTTAACACGTTTTCACACACGATGGCACGCTCTATAATAAAAGAATACTCTATGCTTGTAAGTCTGATGGCAGTAACTAATCTTGTAATTCGATTATACAGTAATGAATGGAAATCAAATGAATGTTGTTTTTCTGATAAAACAAAGATTAATGCTTTGCTCGATTTTCCTTTTTCGGGGGAGAGAACCCGTACAATGATGTCCCTCCTGTTTTTAAATGAAATGTTTTCAACTGTTCTTGGTAAAACTACTTTAACAGAAAGTAACTATTTTGCCAGTTATGAAACTAATTCCAACTGCTACAACTGTAAAGAACTAATTTAGTTAATTGTCCTGTAATCAGTCTCCTAAACAACTGTAACAGATAAAATAAATAAAAACTAAAGTAAAATTAAAATCAAATGACCGACAAGCCCAACACTTGTCTAGTTAAAACGAACGACCATTTGTTTCTGAATTCTTCGTGAGACTGTTAGCCTTTTAAGTCTCCTCGGAGCTGGATGCTCCTGCATCAGGCTCCCGGGGTGACGAAAAGTCATGGCTCCGTTCCATGAGGTCTTTAACAGAGTAGCCTGCCTTCTGGATTTGTGTCTCCGTCAACCATGAACTGTCCTCTACTGGACGGTTCCTCCATTTGACCAAATATCTCAAATACTCTTTCCTCCGTGTGCGCTTTGCTACCTCTGTGTCCAAAATCCCCTCAATTTCGACGGGTGGTGCCATCGGCAACTGTCTCGTCCATGCATCTCCCTTCAACTGGGTGTCCCGTGGTGTCCCTGCCGCCGCTTCATCTGCTGAACCTGCAATATAAGGGAACAGATCTGCCACATTAAAGATAGGGGAAATACCAATCCCTGGTGGCAACTGTATCTCGTAAGCGTTCGCAGAAAATTTGCGAATGATCTTGCAGGGTCCGATTTTCTTGAACTTTAGCTTGCTGTACGCTCGCTTAGGAAATCGCTCCTTGCGTAAATACGCGAGTACTTCATCCCCGACATTAAACTGTACTTCCCTGCGTTTGGTATCAGCTCGCTGTTTGTACTTCTGGCCGCTGTCCTGTAATTTGAGTTTTACCTGTTCATGTAGTTTGCTCATAGCTTGGGCGAAATCTTCCCCATCAGCACTCCGCTTCTCCATTGTACCCAAATCTCGTAATTCGTGCACTCCTCGCGGGTGCATGCCATACAGTATTTGGAAAGGACTGTAGCCTGTGCTACGGTTGGGAGAATCATTATATGCAAATTCTGCCTGTGCTAACACACGATCCCAGGTACGAGAATTTTCACCTGTTAAACTTCTGAGCAAATTCCCCAGACTCCTGTTCACTACCTCCGTCTGTCCGTCTGTCTGTGGATGGTAGGCGGAGCTGAACTGCAACTGAGTGTCTAGCTTCTTCCATAAGGTTCTCCAGAAATGACCAGTAAATTTGACATCTCTGTCAGAAATGATGCTTCGTGGTAGTCCATGTAACCGTACAATCTCTGTGAAGAAAAGGTGCGCTATGTAGGTAGCGTCACTGGTTTTTCTGCACGGTACAAAGTGTGCCATCTTTGAAAACCGGTCGACTACAACCATCACCGAATCAAAACCGCGCTGGGTTTTTGGTAATCCTAGCACAAAGTCCATACTGACCGAATCCCACGGTCGACTAGGGACGGGTAATGGCATGTAAAGGCCAGTGTTTTGACTGTGACCTTTTGCCAATTGACAAGTTCTGCACCTAGCCACATATCTCTGTACATCCCTCTGCATCTTAGGCCAAAAATAGAAGTGCTGTACCTGTGCGATAGTTTTGTCAATTCCAAAGTGTCCTGCCAATCCTCCGCTATGTTTTTCCTGTATAATATTGTCTCGCATAGAACAATTTGGAACACATAACTGTCCCCCTTTGAACAGCAAACCCTCCTGAACGTTATAGTCCAGCCATCTGCTGTCATTTCGCAATAACGGGTTTTGACAAGCCTCATAGGCTTCCATAAACTCGCTGTCCGTCGGATACAGCTCTTTCAAGTGTTCAAATCCTAAGATTTGCATGGTGCTCTCCTGCAACAGTAATGTTCTCCTACTGAGTGCGTCTGCTACTTTATTCGACTGCCCACTAATATGCTTCAGTACAAAAGTGAAACTTTGCAGATACTCAACCCAGGCTGCATGCTTATGGTTTAGTTTATGCTGTTGCATGATATACTGTAACGCAGAATTATCAGAAAATAAGACAAATTCGTTACCTAGTAAATAATGTCGCCAATGCTTTAAAGCCTGCACAATGGCGTAGAATTCTTTGTCATAGGTCGAGTACTTCTGTCTGCTCTCGTTTAGCTTCTCGCTGAAGTAAGCAACTGGTCTGTCCTCCTGGCTGAGAACTGCTCCAATGGCTGTACCACTGGCGTCACAACGAACTTGAAAAAGTTTGTTGAAATCTGGCAGTCTCAATATGGGTCTTTCAGTAATCTTTTTCTTTAAGATCTGAAAGCTATTTTCTGCTGCTGCTGTCCAGTGAAAAGGTTGATTCACTTTTTTAATCGTGTCTAACATGGGAGCGCAAATCTCGCTGAAATTCCTAATGAACTTCCTGTAGAAACTGGCAAGTCCATGGAAACTTCGCACGTCAAACAAACTCTTCGGAGAGGGCCAGCTAACTATAGCTGCCACTTTCTCTGGGTCCATCTTTAATTCATTCTCCGCAATAACAAAACCCAGATATATCAGTTCCTTCTGAAAAAAGGTACATTTCTTCAAGTTGATTAACAGCTTGTTTTGCTGTAATTTTCTTAACACGCTCTGTAAATGTCTGTAATGCTCCTCCTTCGTTTTACTGAATATCAAAATATCATCCAAGTAAACTATAACAAACTTACCGTTGAATTCTTTCAGCACCTCATTCATCAATCGCATGAATGTGCTGGGAGCGTTACTCAGCCCAAATGGCATCACCAGCCATTCATACAAACCTTCGTTTGTTTTGAATGCAGTTTTCCATTCATCTCCCTCACGAATCCTGATCTGGTGATACCCGCTTTTCAGATCAATCTTTGAAAAGTAGGTCGCTCCACTTAGGCAATCCATCATATCATCCATCCTTGGTAAAGGAAACCTGTATCTAACGGTAATCTTGTTAATAGCCCTGGAATCTGTACACATCCTCCATTCCCCACCTTTCTTGGGAGCCAAAACAGTGGGTACTGCACAAGGACTCATGCTTTCCCGAATCAAGCCCTTGTCCAACAATTCTTGGACCTGCTTTCTAATTTCTTCATGGTCCTTGGGACTCATACGGTAGGCTGCTTTGTTTGGCAGACTCGCCCCTGGTATAAAGTCGATGCAATGACTAATACCCCTTCTAGGTGGCAACTCATCCGGAAGATCATCCACCACAATGTCTCCAAAATCTTGTAGCAACCTCTGAACGTCCTCTGGTAAATCTGAAACCTGTGTGTGGAGTACCACTGTCCTTGGTCTCCTTATGACAGCAAAATTTATCTCGCTGTCTTCAATCTGCTTTATGAATTCTTTTCCTCCTAACAGCAGTGCCTTCACTCCACTGGCTTCCGCTGTGTTTTCCTCCTTGATGGGTACAAGCGTATGCTTGATCCCATCTTTCACAAATTTGTAACAGTTCGTCTTCCCATCGTGGACTGCACCTCTGTCAAACTGCCAAGGTCGTCCTAGCAACAAATGGCAGACATCCATTGGCATTACATCACAAAGGATTTTGTCCTTATATTTCCCAATCTGAAACTCTACTTCGCACTGTTCATCAACCAATAGTTGATGTCCCTTCTGCAACCATGATACCTTGTAGGGAGTGGGATGTTTCAGTCTCTTTAATCCCAATTTTTCCACCATCTCTACAGCTACTAGGTTATCGGTACTTCCGCTGTCAACAATCACCTTGCAGCATTTGCCTTGGGATTTGCAGACAGTGCGAAACAATGCTTTCCGCTGATCTGGCTCCGCAGCCTCCTTGGCTGGCTTTAACAGTACTTTGTTCATCACCAAGGCCTCACCTATCTCAGGTGTGTTCTCCGCTTCCTGAGGTGTCTCTTCCGCATCCTCTGGTTGCGTAACATAGGTTCCTCTTCCGCCTGCTGGTTCGCCCTCTGGACAGTCATAAGACTTATGTCCAATCTTATGACAACGGTAACACTGGACAGTTCCTCTGCCCCGACCAAAACCTCGTCCTCTCTGAGTTGGTCGTCCTTCCCGGTTACTGTTGTCTCTCTCTGCTGTACCAGTAGACTTAGAGCTGCTACCTTCCTCGTTCGAGGCTGTACCTCTACCTCTGCCATACATTTTGCTTTTGCCTCTGCCAGAACCTCCTCCTCTCCGGGAGTTCTGTTTCCTATTTATCTTCTCTTCAGCCTTCAATGCAAACTGATAGGCTTCTTCTAATGTCTGCGGCGAAAGGATACCAATTTCGTCTAAAATCTCCCCTCTCAAGCCATTTACATACCTGGCCGTCTTCTCTGAGGTATCATCCACATATCCTGCTCGCAGATTTAATTTGTAGAATTCCTCTGTAAATTCTCTTACAGTCATCCCCCTCTGTTTCAGGTTTTGTACCTGCCTGTACAACATTATATGATAGTCCTTTGGTAAGAACTTCTCCTTCAGCTTTGCTTCCATCCTAGCCCATTTCTTAATTGGCTGTTTGCCTAACCTCCTTCGTTCGGCCTGAACGCTGTCCCACCATAAGGACGCATGTCCCTTCAACTTGGTGGCGGCAAATCTCACCTGTTTATCTTCGCTGGTTTCTTCAAACTCAAAGAATTTATTCACTTCACTTAACCAGTCTAACAACACCTCTGCCGACAGGCTTCCATCATATGTAGGCAACTCATGCTTCGGTTTATGGCTGGATAGCAAAACTGATTTTAACAATCTCAGTTCTGGTGTCATCCCCTCAAACTCATCCTGCTCTTGCTCAACTGCCTCTTCATCACTGTTATCCGCTGGGTTTCATCTTCCTCCAGCTTCTATTACTGCCAATCTCTCTCGCAAAACTCTGATCTCTTCTCGCAATCCGTCATCTACTGGCCTGTGTACCAGTCGTCCTCTTCCTCTTCCTCTTTCCGCTTCCTCGTCCTCTTACCTCACCTTCACCTTCTGCCTGTTCCATTGTTTCTAATTCAAAAGAAACCTGCTCTGATACCACTTATGACGGCTCCCGCCGTATGCTTGCACCTGTCCTGTTTTATTCCGTGGCTGGTATGACTTTTAATGTTGAATTAATATCAACGGTACGATGCCTCGAGGGCAGGGTTTAGGGTTTGTCCCGGCTTCTCTGGTTAATGACCCACGCTGGCCGGTTACCTCGACTTTTGTTCTCGCTGCCGCGCTTCACTTTGCCATTGTTCTCATTCCTTTGTGCCTGGAGAGTTCGGTCCGCGCCTGTGAAAAACCTCAGGTTCTGTTCTCGCTGTACAGTGACGAAACTACTGTGGTTTAGTAGTGTTTTGAGACTGTGGATGAACGCCTTCGGGACCTGCAACGTTTTTCCTCCTGTTTTTAATGGTATTTATATGGAATTTTTGGTATATGTCGTGATTTTCGATTTTTGCATTCTCGTTGGCTATGCTCCTCAAATTAACTTGACTGGTTCGTTTTCTCAATGGCAGGCTCGCACCATCATTCCACGCTCCTCCTGGTCACATGGTAAGTTTACTTTTCATGTTGGAGATTCTGGGTTTTTCTGGTTTCGTTTCTAACCCCTGCTTGCCACTGTCAGCAGGTTATGGTTGTTCTCTGGTTGTTTTGCAATCCTCCCTTACTCTCAGGTAACCTTTAATCAAACCCTTGCTCTGTCGTTTCCTGGTTTCTTCGGCTTACGAATGTGTTTTCGATTCTAACATTGTTTGGTCGTTTTTTTTATGACAGGTATCCACCTGTAACGCTCTATGGTTGAGGTTATTCTGCGGCCCTGTTGGTGATTTCGCTGCTTCAGTCACGGGTAGCTCTGTTCCGTTCTGTAGATATGCATTTGACTATTTATGTTTTAAGTCTGTTAGGTCCTGTAACGGTCAAGTCCGGTCTTGTGGAGGTGGTATCCCTCTCGGCTAAGCTTTCCTCGCTTTCGTGTTCTGTTATTTAGGAACCCTTTTTGGTTACTAGCTTTCCGTTATGGTCTTCTCGGACAGCTCTGCTGTAACCCTTCGTTTTTTATCTTGGAAGTTGTTAGACACGTCTGAGTATTCTGTCGATTTTAAGAGAGGGTTCTATGACAATTTTCGAGCCCTCCTTCTGTTGCTTCGTGTTCGGTCCTACAAACCCTCGGCTTCCTGTTTGGTCGATTGTGATTTGAAATGGCTCTGTTGTGTATGCCACTGTGTATTATTGGTTCAACAGTGAACCTCTGTCTGTAACGTATATACTCTGATCAATAAATTTAATGGGCTATTTCCCTACAGTGAATGTGTCGCTCGGCTCTTGTCTATTCGTTAACAATAATATATGGAATTGTATATCTCTGCTTTTAAATGTTCGATGATACTGTATGTGCAAAAAGAACTTACAATGTGCTTTTGTTCTGGACTGTAATTATCGTTCCATATATATTCAATTTTAGGAGGTTTCGTCGAGTTCTAAAAAAAATACCTGTAGATTGTTTTCGTTACCGAATGTAACCTTGTGTCTGTGGGTTACTTCTAGGACCCTTCGCTGTTTCTCGTTCTCGTTCTATGGCTCAAGTCGACTTCGGTCTTCCGCCTGTACTTGTGTCGCCTTGTTCGTCTACTTCTTCTATAGTGTCGTTGCTGTTAACACGTTTTCACACACGATGGCACGCTCTATAATAAAAGAATACTCTATGCTTGTAAGTCTGATGGCAGTAACTAATCTTGTAATTCGATTATACAGTAATGAATGGAAATCAAATGAATGTTGTTTTTCTGATAAAACAAAGATTAATGCTTTGCTCGATTTTCCTTTTTCGGGGGAGAGAACCCGTACAATGATGTCCCTCCTGTTTTTAAATGAAATGTTTTCAACTGTTCTTGGTAAAACTACTTTAACAGAAAGTAACTATTTTGCCTGTTATGAAACTAATTCCAACTGCTACAACTGTAAAGAACTAATTTAGTTAATTGTCCTGTAATCAGTCTCCTAAACAACTGTAACAGATAAAATAAATAAAAACTAAAGTAAAATTAAAATCAAATGACCGACAAGCCCAACACTTGTCTAGTTAAAACGAACGACCATTTGTTTCTGAATTCTTCGTGAGACTGTTAGCCTTTTAAGTCTCCTCGGAGCTGGATGCTCCTGCATCACAAATAAAAATGTGTGTGCACCTATAAAGAGGAAATAGTGATAAAGCTTGTTAGTAATTGGAATATTTTTGGCATTAGAACTCTGGCACACTTATATTACATAATATAAATAATATATCAATCACTTTGGAAATTTTAAATCGTTCTGTATTTATGTACTTGTTGTAGTGAAAATACAACATTTTTATTTTATTCTCTCATAATAAATATAGGGACATTTTTGTATTTATTTAGGCTTTGAGTATTTATTGTTTCAATTCAGGTTAGTCATTTTTTTCATTAACCCTTTTTTCATCTTCTTTTACGGTTTGCACATTTAGCTTTAGTTTTACTATTTAGACTTTTAAGTTAATTAAAATATTTATTTTTCTAAAGTTAATAAACTTGTAATTATTTTTTTGTTTTCATTAGATTAATTAATAAAACATAGCCTCCGGACCAAGATTCATACATTAACCATATTATAATGTGTTAGTGGCTTAGCCATTTTTAATAAACATACAAATATAAACTTCAAACCATATGACAAATGGCTTTAATACAAACAAACAAATATAGGTTTCGGTGATATATATTATATAGTGGCATGGGAGTGCGTATTAAATTCGAAATATGTATATGGAAAACCCCTTTTATAGACTTTGGAATATTAAAACAAACATATCATATAACCAAAGTTCGATGAATATAAAGTGAAACTAATGCAAGTAACACTCAATGGGTATAATAAAACATTATCAGAGAAATACTCATTTTAGAGTTTTTGTTATGAGTCACATTATGAAATTTGCGATAAACCAAATTTTCGATATATGTCCCTCCTCTGCTCCCTAATCACTCATGTCGGAGTCTAAAAATTTTGATATCATATAACCTCTAATATTCGATATGTGATATAACCTCTAGCCTCTGATATGTCAGACCCAATTTGATTTAAATTTTGGATTAATTATAAAATCGCAGTTGCTCTCATATCAAAACTTTTGAAATGGCACATATCTAAAATCGTTTACATGAATTAATCTTTCAATCGTTGATATGGTTGCGATATGATGGGATTTATCACAACGATTTAATATAGTATCACATCTGCTCCTCATTGGAACTTTCCATATATCACAAGTTTGGGAGAGTGCGTTATGTTAAAAATCTGATACTCCAACCTCCAATATCCATTCCTGTTGGTCTCTTGTCACACTTTGATTTGGTCATTACTATTAAGTTTTGAATAAGTCACTATTAATGGTCTTGGGCTATTTATCATTGGTTTTCCATTAGGATTAATTTAGATTCAAATTATTTGTAAAAATGTTGATTGCTATTTAGATTGCAGGGCTGATCTTGGAAGAACTTTCTCTTCCGATTTAATGGAACAGTTGAACCACTATAGCACTAAATAAAGACAAAGGTTGTTGAAAAAGACTATTTAGAGAATTTGTTGAAAACTACCCTTCCGCTCATTCAAATACTATTCGAATCCGATCCAAATAAAGCTTGAGATATTCTAAGTTCAACTTGTAATTCAATAAAATACAAAACCTCCATATTCATTTACTTTTTATTTCTCATTTATTGAGAAAGCGAAGGGATCTGCTAACTTTGAAACTCTGTATAAACACCTGTCTCTTCAATAATATTGGGAGAGGTCGCAATCTAGTCAAGGGGGATTCTTTGTAGTTGTTTCATTTATGCCATAGCACTACTGTTATATACAGAAAGGTTGATTATGGAGAAAACAAAGGATTTATGGTTTTGTTATAATTGTTTTGCACTATGGCAAGCAGCTTTACTATGGGTTTGAGTTGCTCCAAGATTGCGCATTTGTAATGTAATTTTGGCACTATTTAATGAATTTTCATTCTTGTGTACTATTACGAGAATGATGAATTTTCACATTTTTGTCAAAGTTTTATAATTGGTTTTGATCTACATCCCAAGTAGTATGTTTCTTTGATATCTAACACTATTGTTGAGTCAATTGTGATATGTTATTGGCGTCTTTCAGGAGCTATCTCCCAGAGGCAAAATAAGGTTAATTATACTTTATTCATTGAATTATACTTATGGTGAATGAATAACTATTTATTATTTATTTACAAGTGTATTTTGCCTTATGTGTATTAATTAAAATTATTTATTTCTTTGATTAATACAAATTTTATAATGAATTATGTTTAATTTGAATTCAGCGTTGTAGATAGATTTACCTTGAAAACCATTTATTAAAGTAGATTCATTTACATAAATTGATATAGCAATGAGTGGTAAAGCTTTATCTTGCCCTTTTTGTAAGTCATAAATAAAAATAAAAATGATTATTAAGTCATAAATAAAAATAACAATAATATATAACCATTTTTTAGGTAATGAAAAATATGTTCCTTTCTTTCACCTCTACGACTTCAATAAACCTCCCTTTTCATAAAAGTGTTTTGGGTTTGCCCGTCTTATTTCCACAGATTTTGGGTTTGCACATCTACAACAATAAATATGAATGCGCAAATTGACAAAGCAAACAAAAACTCATAATATGTGAATACGAAATATTAATATATCGATTCGAAGAGA
>APFE030509630.1:1549-18415 GCA_000404065.3 Pinus taeda
GGATGATGAGCACTGGTTATGGCATTAGAGGTTGGGACATCTAAGCTTTTCACAAATAAGGAAAGCATGCAAATATCAGGCAGTTCGCGATCTTCCAGATATCAAAATTCCTGACAACACCATATGCAATCATGTCAGTTTGGAAAACAAACCAGAACTAACTTTCCAGAGAAGGAAGGATCAGCTAGCATGCCTCTTGAGCTAGTACATACAGATACATGCGGTCCTTTCAGAAAAGGAACACCTCGAGGAGAAGAATACTTGATATTATTCATTGATGATTTCTCTAGGTTTGTCTAGTTAGGACTTATGAAGCACAAAGATGAAGCATTCGAAAAATTCAAAGCCTTCAAAGCCTTGGCTGAAAATGAATCGGGTCACAAAATTAAGTGCCTCAGATCCGACAGAGATGGGGAATTTACTTCAAATGAATTTTTCGATTTCTGTGAAGAACATGGGATAAGAAGAGAATTCTCTACAGCTAGAACTCCTCAACAAAATGGAGTTGTGGAAAGAATGAGCAGAACAGTCCAACAAATGGCCCGTGCTATGCTTGATGAATCAGGGACTCCCGCAACTTTCTGGGGTGAAGCGGCTCATGCTGCGGTTGTTATTCTAAACAAAACAAATGTCCGGGTGAACAGCACTCAAACTCATCATGAGCTCTGGAATGGTAAGAATCCTTCGGTAAAGCACTTCAAAATCTTTGGGAGCAAATGCTATATTAAGAATACTGATGAGCAGCTTGGCAAACTTGAACCTAGAGCAGATGAAGGCATTCTTCTTGGTTACTCCCCACATAGCAAAGCATACAAGTGCTACAATAAAAGACTTGGCAGAATTATTGAAAGCATTGATGTAGTGGTTGATGAGAAGGGATACATCCCTAGACAAGTACATCATGAAGACATCGAGGAAGATGAAGGCTACCCTCAACAGCAGAATGATGAAGAACCTCAAGAAGAACCTAAAGAAGAATTAGAGGAGCATACAAGAATAGAAGAAAAGACTCCATCCAGATATGTTCAGAAGAATCATCCAGAATCTCAGATTATGGGGCAGAAAGAAGCAGGTGTACAAACAAGAAGAACAGTTGCAGAAGCCTCAAGCTATTTGGCATTACTCTCCTCTACTGAACCACAAAATGGGAAAGAGGCATGCAAAGATGAATGTTGGATAAAAGCAATGGATGAAGAACTTGAGCAAATCGAAAGGAACAACACTTGGGAACTGGTTCCTAGACCAAAGGATAAGAATGTTATCGGAACAAAATGGGTCTTCAAAAATAAATTGAATGAAAATGGAGAAGTAATTAGAAACAAGGCCACACTTGTTTGTAAAGGGTATGCGCAGCAAGAAGGAATAGACTTTGAAGAAACCTTTGCTCCCGTTGCAAGACTTGAGGCCATTCGAATGTTCCTTGCTCTCTCAAGTTTTCAAAACTTCAAAGTATTTCAAATGGATGTGAAATCAGCGTTTCTGAATGGAGACTTGGAAGAAGAAGTATACATTGAACAACCAGATGGGTTCATTCTTGGAAATGATCCAAATCTTGTATGCAGATTGAAAAAGGCTCTCTATGGGCTCAAACAAGCTCCAAGGGCTTGGTACTATCGTTTTGACAAATATCTTCATCAACAAGGTTTTTAAAGGATCAACAGATAGCAATCTTTATATAAAAGTTGAAAATGACAAATTGCTAATACTTGTTGTGTATGTAGATGACATTATTTTTGGCAGCAATGAAGAAGAGATGAGTTAAAGCTTTGCCTTGGTCATGCAGAAAGAATTTGAAATGTCCTTGCTGGGAGAACTGACATATTTCCTTGGATTGCAAATCCAACAAAATGAAGGCGGTATTTTCTTGTCTCAAACCAAGTATCTCAAGCAGATCTTGAAGAAATATGGCATGGAAGATGCAAAACCAGTATGTACCCCTATGGTTATAGGATGTAGCCTCAGTGCAAATGATGAATCAGCAGCAGTGCATCAACCAACCTATAGATCCATGATTGGAAGTCTTCTTTATTTGACAGGTACTCGACCAGACATCATACATGCAGTAGGAATAGTTGGAAGATTTCAGGCAAATCCTAAAGAAACCCATCTTTAGGCAGTAAAGAGAATTTTCAAGTATCTTCAAGGAACTCAAAACTATGGCTTATGGTATCCAAGAGATACCGATCTCACTCTTCATGCTTATACATATGCAGATTGGGTTGGAAGCATGGATGACAGGAAGACCACAAGTGGTGGTGCATTCTTTATGGGTTCCAGATTAGTATCCTGGTTCAGAAAGAAACAAAGTTCGATTGCTTTATCTATAGCTGAAGCGGAATATGTGGCTGCTGCATCTTGCTACACTCAACTTCTTTGGATGATGTAGACCTTGCAGGATTTTCAAATCACTTGTACACCACCTATCTCCATCTTATGTGATAATACAAGTGCAATAAGCATTTCAAAGAACCCAGTCATGCATTCAAAGACCAAGCACATACCGATCAAGTATCACTTTCTCCGGGAACAAGTGTTGGAACAAAAGGTTAAATTGGAGTATGTTCCTTCTAAGGAGCAAGTTGCTGTTATTCTTACCAAACCACTGCCCAAGGAAACTTTTGAATATCTCAGACAGAAGCTAGGAGTATTTGATGCATCATCTTACTATTAAATCTTGTCATTTTCAGAGAAAAATGGGCGTACGCGTGTTGCCTGAGGAGGATCCGCGTACATACGCCAGTTTTTGCAGAGAAAGTCGCGTATATGAAGGATTGATGGATATCATAAGGGACAGGCTCTGGTTGAAAATTGTCTGATATGGGTCTGAAAGAGACCATCTGGCACTGGTTTAGGGGGAGCAGGGGGAGAACAGAAGGAAATCTTGGTTGCTGATCTGAGTGGTGATTGACAGATGCTCTTGCTATCACTTATTTGTGACTTTCATAAGTCTTGTTCTACATATTTCGTCTCTATGTCATGTATCTCTGTTATGGTGTTAAGGTCATGTAACGGCCTATTTTGGATTCCCCACTATGCCTAGGATGAAGATGTAATGTACTTGGTTGTCATTTTCTGATGTATCCCCACATGGTTGGGTGGATAATCCCCACATGTTTGGGTGATGGATGTATGTATTGAGTCTTTTGATGATAGGAAGGTCTTTTATGATGTATATGTCATGGTTCTTCTTGAAGAACATCTTTTGCAGATCTTGCCTACAGCCAGGGGGACCATGGTCAGCACAGTAGGGCAGAGATTTCAGCATGTACTCAGGGGGAGCACAACCCTTTTCCCTTGATGACAAAGGGGGAGAATGACTTTGAGGATCTTGGGGGTTGCCATCAAATCCAAAGGGGGAGATTATTGGCATTATGGCACAGGTTTGGAGCCATGGCACGGGTGTTGTCCTTGATGGCAACTCTCTTTGGTAACAGATCTCAGTTCAGGCTTTTAGAATGAAGGAAAAGGCATATACGCAGGTTCATCTAGACTAAGGCGCGTATACACGCGGGTTAGTCGTAACAAAGGCGCGTATATGTTGGACAACTTGCTTTTGGACCGTGGTAGTTAGTCCTTGGGATTTGAACCTATGGTTTTGATCATGGCATCTTGTCAGATGTGTTGATCCCTAGTATTGGGTCCATGGTATTGGTTTATTATGGTTTTGGACCATGGTATTGTGGAAGGCCTAAGACTATAAAAGAGGAAGGAGATCATGTGGAAAATGATCATCTGAATTATTATTGAATATCTGATAAAGTGGTAGATCTGGAATACTGGTAATTGGGTTATGGTGTAGATATGTATCTGAATAAAGGAGGAACCTAAGCGCAAAGAGAAGGATAAGTTCTATTGATGGGTCATAATCTTTAAGCTTGAATGATAGTATCTTTGTATGATTTTGGTCTGTTATATGTGGTGCTTGCTTGATCTATAACACTGATAATCTGGGTTAATTAGTGTTTGAATATCTGAAAGTGTGAATTATCCTTTATATATCTGTACGTAGGTTCAGTGAAGCGAAGGCGCATATACACGCTAGTTCAGTGAATGAAAACAGCATATACGCAGGTTGTTCCAAACATAGAAGCATATGCACGCATGTTGCAGGTTATTGAAATAGCGTATATGTTTTGAGTTGTGATCTAGCTACTTCTATTTATTGCTGTTGTGTTCTGGGTTCAGATTTTGGTGTGTGGTTTCTGGTACTGTGTTTTGGGTACAACTGTCAGAGAAGTATCTACTTGATTCAGATCTAATTGGTAAAAAGGAGAATGGTTGATGATTGATTAATGTTCATGGATCCAGTCTGAAAATTTATGAAACGTGGTCCCTGGAAGAAAGAGAAGGTTGTAGCCTTCTATAGGCCAACACCTACCTACTACTATCTTGGCTAGTACAAGAGCTAAAGGGGGTTGTAGCTCCCTTCCAGGAGAAGCTGGAGAATGAGAGAGGGTTGTAGCTCTCTGCAGGTTTCAGCCTGCGTACTGGTAAAGGACTGCACCATTACATTGTAAAAGAAGTTTCTAATTTTAAAAAGAAGATAGAGACAAATTGCAGCAGGTGGTTTTCACCCACATTGGGTTTCCACCTTATATCTTGTGTTCATGTGTGTGATTGTCTTTCTGCTCTGTTTTACTTTTTTGGTTACTGGTTATTTGATTCAGAAACACATATTAATAATCATCAGCAGAAAGATAAAGTAACTTAAAAGTTTGCTTTGTATACGCAGGTTTCCTTCTGAATAGTTGCGTATATACACGGGTTTAATTAACTGAAGTAGCGTATATCATTCATTTTTGAAAAAGGAATAATTGACTTCATAATACTGATTCACCCCGCCTCTCAATATTATTTCCAACACTTGTGATGTGATTTCCCTTGATAAAGATATTTTTTACCTTATCATAAACTTAGATTCTAAGAGTTTCCAAGGGGGCTTCCTAAGCTTATGATGGTAACTTTATTTGCGAAAAAGAAATGTAAGTGCTACTTTAATTTCTTTGGATTTTATAACTAAGGGTCCCCACTTATTTAGTATTAGCAATAACATTTCATAAGGAGGGGGGTTGTTGGTGGCCACAACAATTGGCGATTCACTTGGAAGAACCAGGTATCTCTATGTTTCTGTTGAATTTTCTAAACTTCCAAAACAAAAAATTTCTCAGAAAGTTAAACTTTATTATGAAAAGATAAATTACATTATGCTCTAATCTGTCAATGACATTTTGTTTAAGCTATTTTCAACTTTGATTGTTTTCTCCCTCCAGTTAGTCCTTGTATTTACATCAGTCATTACTTGGTTTGTAAAGATAAAACAAAGTCTTCTCTGTAAACCAGTTTTAAATATGCTCATTTGTTGTAGGTAGAGCCTCTGCTGCCAGCAGGCATTTATAGCCTCGACAGGGTTACCTGTGTTACCCAACAATGATCCTGTATCCTACTTAAAGAAACCTACAACTCTCAAAGGAAGAATCCACATCCACACTTATTGCTTTGATTTTTCTTTTATTCTTAAAGAAACAATGTCTTGGTTTGATAGCCAATTTATGACACAGTCATTCACCGATTTTTATAACTTTGCTGAACAAGTTGGCTCGTGATGAGACCCCTTGCCTCTTGATTGTAACAATCTTGAGTCATTGCCCTGTTGTGGTATGCAGTATTTGGCAAAGTCAGCAAGTTATAATATTTGTGATTATGATAAGCTGGCTCGTGATGAGACCTCTCATTCTTCATGATGAAGTGTATCCTTGGATTGTTCCTCTGAAAGTTGTGATTTCCTTAGCAGGGAGGAAGTCATTGTTTCCTTTAGATAGCTCTGGACGATAATGATAGAGTTTTTTGGAAGTAGTTGTTCTATAGAGAATCTTTATTTTATGTGGGCTCTCCCATCGAACACTCGACAGATTCATTCTTGTAAACTTGCTATAACACTCGTCGCACTCATGTGGACTATTCCTCTAGGTGTTGTACGTGCTATCTGTTCACCTTATGTTTGTGAATGCCACATGCATGTGGACTAATATACCTGAAGTTGTGCATGTCCTATTATGTTGTGTGTCTCTGATAGAGTTGGGACTATTCCCTTTCAACCTAAGACTCACTTCCACCCTCTCCCTCTATAGTGAAAGAACTTTGACACAAGCGACACTAAGCACTCACCAGGCATGCGAACCTCATTGTTGGAAGACAAAGTAAACCACTCTCACATGCTAACAAGCATGAAGTAAGGAGAATCTTTAAGATAACGAAAACTGGGCCATGATACTAGATGGGACTCCTACAACAAACAGTGTGAGGTCTAGTTCGGACTTCATACCGGGGAGATCCCTTGAATGTTGGCAAGTCCAACACTATCAACATTTTTGGTGGTAGAAGGATTGCCAAATGACAAGGTGAGTCCTCAAAAACTATTTTGAATCTTCACATACTTATCATGACTAAACACATAATTTCTCTTCCAGAGTGTATGTCTTATGAAAACGAATTTGAAATCTTGGAATAGCTCTCGAATAAATTGTCACATAAAACATACGATGGTGGAGGCCAAGTAGCCTTAGTTACACAAAAGGTTGGTGTTGTAGGCTCCTGTGAAAGGCATGAAGTCTTTGAAGATATATGACCTATGCACTGTTCATATACACACTTCGAGGGTGCCCACTGCATTGGTGTGCCACTTTGCCCAAAAAATCTATTTAATTTCTCCCTCAAACGGTCATAGAGATAGACCATGCTTTCAATCATTTTGACCATAAAGCACTAAAAATATATTCTGAAAGTATGGAAAGCACCTGATGTACCCATTGAGAAATTTCACACGCGCCTTCGTACTCTTGCATACCGATTTCTTTAAGATGAAATTGATTGCGAATTTCTCGATGGAATATTTAAGTATCTTCTTTACATATCTAAAAATCCACAATTCTTGGTGTCATTCAAATACATCCCAGTAGGTCTTGATGTTAGAGCTGCTAAATCTAAGATAGACAAGGTCAATCTCACAAGTGATTATACATTCTCTTCTCATCAAACAACTCTACCTCCACATTGTGAGGTGAAAGAAGGTGTGTGCACATATGTTGAACTATCATGTGAACCTCATTGTTGGAAGACAAAGTAAACCACTCTCACGTGCTAACAAGCATGAAGTAAGGAAAATCTTTAAGATAACGGAAACTGGGCCATGATACTAGATGGGACTCCTACACCAAACAGTGTGAGGTCTAGTTCGGACTTCATACCGGGGAGATCCCTTGAATGTTGGCAAGTCCAACACTATCAACATTTTTGGCGGTAGAAGGATTTCCAAATGACAAGGTGAGTCCTCAAAAACTATTTTGAATCTTCACATACTTATCATGACTAAACACATAATTTCTCTTCCAGAGTGTATGTATTATGAAAACGACTTTGAAATCTTGAAAGAGCTCTCGAATAAATTGTCACATAAAACATACGATGGTGGAGGCCAAGTAGCCTTAGTTACACAAAAGGTTGGTGTTGTAGGCTCCTGTGAAAGGCATGAAGTCTTTGAAGATATATGACCTGTGCACTGTTCATATACACACTTCGAGGGCGCCCACTGCATTGGTGTGCCACTTTTCCCAAAAAATCTATTTAATTTCTCCCTCAAACGGTCACAGAGATAGACCATGCTTTCAATCATTTTGACCATAAAGCACTAAAAATATATTCTGAAAGTATGGAAAGCACCTAATGTACCCATTGAGAAATTTCACACGCGCCTTCGTACTCTTGCATACCGATTTCTTTAAGATGAAATTGATTGCGAATTTCTCAATGGAATATTTAAGTATCTTCTTTACATATCTGAAAATCCACAATTCTTGGTGTCATTCAAATACATCCCAGTAGGCCTTGATGTTAGAGCTGCTAAATCTAAGATAGACAAGGTCAATCTCACAAGTGATTATACATTCTCTTCTCATCAAACAACTCTACCTCCACATTGTGAGGTGAGAGAAGGTGTGTGCACATATGTTGAACTATCAAGCCCTCCCACCGCACCTACTCTAAATGTCTACACATATTTGACTTGCAAGCCTACTAGTTGTCACTTGTACTTGTTATCTTAACCTCCATCCCTGCATCCTGTTGATCCTCCAGATTGTACTATCTTGTGTTCTTCTGTTCCAAACTCCACACTTGTTGTGAATGAGGATCAAGTTTTCAACGAAGCCGGTTTTGTGGAGCTAGCCGATGTAATCATTCATGATGTGTGTGTGCATGAATATAAAGAATAAACTGCAGTGAAGGATGACTCCCTTCCATCCGTGCCTCATTAGTTCTATCCTAGCATCCCTTGTGATCCTGCTACTTTTGATTCTCCCTGTGAAAACTCATTTTTGTATGTTTCTACTTCTGATTGTTGAGGGGACACACCAGATGTCAGTCTTTAATTACATTGTGGAGAGTACACATCTTCCTCTAAAAATCTATTCTGTATGTCATCTATCATTTCATAAAACAAAAAGGGTGAACATCCTTTCTTATCATCTACCCCTCCGCATGATTCATCAAATCCCGAGGATGCCGATGAACATCCCAAATTTTCTTATTACGACTATCATGATCTCCCTACTTCTTTATTTGATCATGATGTCAATTCACTCGTTATTAATCTATCTAGGACATTGGTCTCCAATTATCTACGTATTGACAGAGTGGAAACCCCACAGGCTATTGAGGCACTTTAGCCTGGGGTGATGGTTAATAATGTTAAGACCTCGCTATCCTAAGGTTAGTTCCACTTCTTATCAAAAAAAAATTGAAACATCTAAGGCTCCTCATCACTATGTTCTTCGCGTTGAATATCAACCAAACACCCATATTTCGCTTCCTCTACTCGAATCACATGATCCCATCGCTCAAGATTTATAGGAATACTACACAACAAACACACTTGCAAAGCATAAGATGTTGGTCTTTCTCATGTTCACTCATATGTCACATACCAAAGGGCGTGTATGTTTACTATCTGCATGTAAAGTGTCACAACGCCATGGTACATCTAAAGAATGTTTGTTTTGTGCATTCGATCTTTTTTATTCTGTGGATGTTTCAGAACTCGGACCGTGTTGGTATTTATTGATCTATCTTTCTTGTTTGTTGGTTTATATGCATATCTTTCTTGTTAACTATGCCTTCACCAACATGGCCTAGCGAATGCACCAGTGGCTACATTGGAAATATCACTTCACGTGAGTAGGCCCATGCACTATTTAGCATAGGAGTAGGAGTAGTCTTTTCTTATTTCTTGGCTTTTCTTACTGGTTTACATGTTTGTTTGCTTGCTTACTTGGTTTTGTTTGCTTTATTTCTTTCTCTTCTTACTTGTTTTTCTTTCACTTTACTTTTGCGTTTTGCCTTTTTCTTTCTTCGCTTTCTTATACCTGTAGGTTAGGCTCTCGTGAAATCATGTTTGGGTCTCAAGACAAGCTGGGAAAATCTTAGAGGATCTATACAACTATCAAAAATTGGTTATCTGTTGTCCTCTCTCTCTATGAAGAGATTTTTTTTCTTCAGTCGATGATTCCTTGATGAAAAATATGTTTTGTTCAGAGTGAGTCTTGGTTAAAACACAATGATTGCACTCTAACTAGCACTACCTACTCTAGTAAGTTGTTTTGGGTTAAACCTTGTCAGCTAAGTCAATTAGATTAAGGTGAGGGGGGAAACCTTAACAAGTATGTCAGAGTTATACATAACATACTTATCTAAAGGAACAATCTCTTATGCCATTAATAAGTCAGGATCCCTTTGTCGCCTATGAAATAAATAAGTGCCTATGCACAATTCTTTGAAAAATGAAAAAAAGAAAATATGGAAATTCTGGAAAAATGAATAAGGAAAAATAAGAGAAAGGATTCCTACATAGAGAGGTGATGCAAGTAACTCTGTTGGAGTACTATGCAAGCTCGTTTGGAGAAGAGTGATGCTTGTGTTCCTGCTTGACTTTGTCGAGGTACTGTCTAGGCCTGCTAGCAGTGGAGAAATACCATAGATGAAAATTGAACTTTGACCATCATATTACTTGTGCACCAATATACCCCTCATCCCCAATCGAAACAACTGATTTGACTTGCCTTGAATGTGTGCTGAGTGATCAAGGGAATGGTAGGGACTACATATTTCACCAAGTTAGTGTGGAAACCACGGTGATCAAAGAATCAAAAAATACTTCCAGAAGGGTTAGAGTCACTTTTCATGAAACAAGATCTATAGAAAGAGATAGAGTTCTACCAGTGTGTCACCAAGTGTTGTAGTGGATACAACCACCCTCCAAAATTTTGACTCGCATGAAAATTTTGGAGCTTGCCTTGGATCCTACGATCGATCATCCTTGGTCACTTGTTGGTAAGCTAACGATTTCAAGCTCCCTTCCTTGGTCCTAAGAGTTGTCAACATTCCTATCTTTATGTATCATGTGTCATCATCAGGCATAGGGGTTGTTGTTTATCATGCAAAGGGAATGTCGTCTTGCTACAAGGGAATTGTGTGCATATGAGTGGTTGGCATCAAATAGACATATTTGACACTCACTTCATGCACTAATCCAGATTTAAACAAGAACACAAAAAATTACAGATATAACCATGAATACATAGATGCAATAGGAATAACACTTTATTTCGTTAATATTAAATACTGAAATATGCTTACAAGCAAAATGCAAATAAGACTAGCTCAGGCGATGGTAGCTTATCTGTAAGAAGAGTTGTACTAGCTACATGCCTATGAACTGTGTTACAATGAGGCTCAAAGGTCTATTTATTATTTATAAACAATGGAAAACCCTAAACATGCGAAAACCTAACCCTAGGAGATGAACAACCAAACTATGGACCCCGTTTGGGTAAATTGGTACATCAACTCCCCAAGGTCATAACTTTGGCATACGATCTCTGTATGATAGGCACAATACATTGTTAGAAAGATATATATGAAGAATACAACTTTCGATTAGAAAACATTGGTCAATGACCAATGTTGTCCCTAGGTATCCCAGAAAAATGTCACTTAGGGCCTTAAAATGGCTTCGGAAGTTCAGGACCTGAAAAACTACCAAAAATAGTATATTGTGCTACAAATAAGGAAACTGAAAAACTAAAGTAAAAAATGGTGGCGCTCCAAGTGGAATTGGCGAGTGGCCACCAATATCCACCTGGATCATTCCTCCCACCTTAGGAAGAAATGGTACCCATTGCATTGAGTTCCTCCATAAGATGAGGAAATTTGTGCTGAACTTGGTCTGTTGTGAGCCATGTGCCTAAGTAAAGTAGTTGGCCTGCTTTGAAAATTCAATATAGTTGGATCCTTGATTGTCTACTGTACTTGATCTACATGTCCATGATCTGATCAATTATGGCTTGTTACAAGTAGTCTGGATTTAACTCTATAAGTGTGAGTTGCTCTCCAATTTCTAATGTGTCCAACAATGGTGGGAAGTATAGTCGAAGGTGGTCCACATTGAACATTGGGTATAGGCCAAGGAATGGGGGAATGTTGAGCTCAAATGCATTCTCTCCCATAGCCTTGGCAATTGTGTAAGGACCATATCGGAGTGTTCTAAGTTTCTGATAGGCTCTAGTAAGGTGTTCCTTCTGCAAATGAAATCGAACATTGTCACCCACCTAAAACTTGTGTGGCACCCAATATTGATCATGTCACTGCTTGTACTTGGCATTTGATTTCTCCAGAATTTCATGGACCTACTAGCAGATGTTTTGGATGTTCTCAATGAAGTTGTTTGCCTTATCGGCTTGGGACTAGAGATGAGCTGAATCTGCCTGAGTAGGTGCAAATGGCATGGACACATCAATGGGACATAGTGGCTGGAATCCCAAGCCCACGTGAAAAGGGTTGTGACCAGTGGAGCTATGGAGAGCCCAGTTATAGTTGTGTTGGACATAGGGGAGGATCTCATCCCATGTGCATGGATGCTTTGAGTTGTACATATGCATAATGTGTATGATCATCCTGTTGAAGAACTCTTGTTGACAAGGTTAATCCTCTCTACAGAGAAAGACGATTCCTCTAGCCCAATGAGTGGGTGTAGGAATTCAAGGGACAATCAACTACACATCTTCCTAGATTATAATTGAAAAGTAGAACAAGAGAGAAGGCCTACCTTGTTTTGATGCTAATCTGATTTCCTTTGTCGAGATCCTCGAACCGCTTGTGCCATGGACTTGTTCCTACTTCTTCTAGTTCTTATGTACCTCTAAAAGTGACCAACAAACAACAAAGCATGCCAAAACCAATAACAAATCCAATAATAACCTATTTAGCTAATCAAGGAATGCCAAACCAATACATACATGAACATATATATTTTGGGAAGATGAACCAATAGTTGTATTATTATTTAAAGAATAAAGGGGAAGCTTACAACAATAACCTTGATGTTGAAAGGATCTCCTTGAGTGGTAATCCAAGTCAAATCCAAGAAGCTCTCCAACACTCCTTCTCTAAGTCTAATGAATAACCTCTAAGCACAGTCTTAGCATAGGGGTGTAAATGGACATAGATCAACCATTTGGGAATGGTAGAGGGGAATTTATAGGCTGGGAAAGGAATTTAGATCTCCTCCAAAGATAGCATTAAGCCCAAATATTAAGGAGGTAGCTCATAGGGATGATACCAAGAGGTAGAATTAGGAGGATTTGACCTCATCTATGCGAAACCACCTCTAGCTCGTCGTTCTAGAAGCTTTCAGATCATGAAGCCTCTCATCCTCTTTGGGAAAACTTCATTTTTGAGACTATCGCGAGTATGAGAGAGAGCAAAGCGATTGAAAAATTGGTTTAACAAGGTGCAACAAGCAATGATCATGTTTATGAGCTTCATAAGGGCGATGACTCTTAGTTTAGGGTTCCAAGAGCTATTTCTTTAAGGAAAGCTCCAGGGATTTTCCAATCAAAGTTGATGGAGGGATATGAGTTGTATTCATTGATGAGTATATTGTATAATGATCATGTTTAAGGCACTTCAGGGTATGTCACAGGGAAGTGTAGGAGGTGTGATAAAATACTGTGTAACATATGCCCCCAAAAGCATGAAGGAAGAACAAGGAGTGATGGCTGAGATGCTTTACAATCTTTTGGCAAGGATGAGGACACACACTCTCAGGAGACCTACAAATCAAGGATGCATATACATATAAATATCTAAGATCAAGACATGAATCTATGGCATGTATGAAGCCATCTGTATGATGAAGACTAGATAAAAGATCCATGGTATGGGTGCATCCATCCAGATAACAAGGATCATTATGAATATAAAGTGTCAAGGTATGGTCACAACCATTCATATAGTAAAAACATGTGTACAATCATGAATAACATAGAACTACATGCAGACTGAGCCATAATAAACAAGATACAGGGCCTTGCACTCAATCCCAACTCAATCAATGTATGAATTCCAACATGCGAATAAATGTGTTGCAGTTGAACATGCTAGAAAACCACCTTATTACCAACCAATGATGTGGACCGTTAATAGGTATGAGAGAAACTACCAATAATGACAATGGATCTCAAGCTACAATAGTAAAATTCATGAATGTGATAATGAAGCTGAGGTTGAACACTCATGGAATCATCTGATTGAAATAAAATAATGAAGAGCTATTGTTGGATGTGAAGAACTAGCCATTAGGGCATGTCAGTTCTAAGGTACTGAAAGGGAGTTCCTAAGTCATATTCCTGGATAATGAGCTGAAGTCAAAAGGAAGAGACTCATTAAAGGAGGGAAATGATGAATCCCCCATCATCAACAAGAAACAAGGAATAGAGTGGCATGATATTAAAGACTATAGCAATCACTCAAACAATGTATAGGTAAATAACTGCAGATTGGACTTCTCTTGAACATATTAGCAACACGACTTTAGAGTGTGGCAGCATCTAACTCAACATGGGACTAAAGGTCATGATGCCAGTGTGGAATAGTCAGATGAGAGGAAAGATAGATCACCCAAACCCAGAAGGGAAAGTGACTGAGTGAGGATATACCAAACCCGAAACGAGAGAATAAGAGTGTCATGTTCAAGAGTGACATGCTACCTATACAAAGGATGTATCATCTTCATTTTTCCCCGCTATTTCTAGTGAGTACCCCAATCATTTTTAATCACAATCTTGAAGGGGATATCACATGCTTGTCATGTAAGTTCATTCATCAAATGAATCCATCCTAGTAAGTTTTACGAGCCCCAGGAAGGAGAAGCTTGATCTCATCATGGTGACATGTCTTTTGTCACAAAGTTTTATTGAGCCAAATGTAAGAATAACTGGTATATTTTTCTTGTTTAGAGAGTTTCAAAAGGAAACGAAAAATGAAAACTCCATCAAGTCCCTTTTCATAATTTGTCGCTTGAACCCGAAAAGTTAGAAAACAATATTTGAGGAAACCTCTTGACCATGTCGATCAAGGTGTACCTATTTTGGAAATAGTTAGTCTCAGCCCGAAAAAGAGGTAAACGTATACTAAGGTGACATCGATTCATTTAATTTAATGAGTTCGAAACGACAAGTACTCGTTAATCTTTTTAATTTTCGAGTTAGGAAAGAGCTAAAATATGACTTCACGGGGGTTCCTTTTTTGTTTATTTAATGAGTCTAAAAAAGAGATAAAATAAAAATCCCAAAATCAGCCAATAATGATCATTGTTCACATTCAAGGCACCTATAACTGCAAAACACACCCATCACTGATATTGAGAAGATGCTAAAATATTACAAAAATATTTGACAAAATGAATTTCAAAACTTATAAATAGGTAAAAGTAATTTCATTTTTTACCATTTTACCACATTGAGCTCTAAAAGTGCTTTTGTGCCCTAATTTCCTTGATTTTCTAGTGATTGTGGTGGGAGATTTAGGTGTGGATCTATAAAAAGGGTCTCTTTCACCTCTAGTTACCTCACATTAATATGTCAATCGAGAACTTTTTGTTATTTCAAAGAGTGTCTTAGTCTGAGGATATCATTTGCCAGAGTAATGTTGGTAGCACAGTGTTCGAAAATACAAGAATAAACAGATGCTTATTTACAGCTTAACTACTTCAAAAGATTAAATCACACATTCAGAACACTAAGCAATTTATCAGTCAAGGGTTCGGTAGCAATAACCCATCCCTTTGGAAACTGATGGAAAAGGAAATTAGAGAACAGATTAGGGATCTGGGAGTCGAACAGTAGATGCCAATCCTCACTATAGCCTGAGATCGTTCATCACACCAATAACAAGAAATGGAACAATAGATAAGAAATGGAACGACAAAGATATTGAACATCAATGAAATGGGACAACAAACCTGAAATGGAACAACAAACCTAAAATGGAACAGCAAGTCTGAAATGGAACAGCAATTCGGAAATAGAACAACAGTCAAGAAATAGAACAACAATTAAGTCTAACAAGCTGTAACATCTTAGTCTATCAAATCAATTGCATTAATCATAATCTACAGGAATCAACCGGTAATCCTTCACTCTTAAGGACGTATTGAACAACACACACAAAAGGAACAACATTGATTACTGATACATTATGGAACAATGTTGAAGACCATATATACACACAAAAAGAACACAATTGCATTTCAAGATTGTCCTCCAGGGTTGCGCCCTTAGCCTCCAAGGGTACACCGCTTGAAGTTATTCCAAACTCAAAGATGAAATAGTAACCAAGTTTGTATTAATGCATCAAGTAAAATTACAATAGAGCAGTTCTTAACAAGACACGATGATCAAAGTTTTGATCTTTAAAAGAAATTACATAAAGGCATAATAATATCTAACTCCCCCCATTGCTAACAGTGTTGCCCCTTATATAAGGGTGACGACAGAGATATCTAAGTGCAGAAATAGATAAAACAACGATCCCTCAGGATCAAGGATCTTGAGGGATTCGCCAAACCGTTAGCCCTTAGTCATTTCTTCTCTTTTCTGCGCTGAGCTGATATCTCTGCTTCCTTTCTCGGGCTGATCCACTTTTATCTTGTTTGCATGCAGTCTCCCATCGAAGGGACAATAGTTAACCTGTATTTGTATTTTCCTTTAGAACGACAACTTCTCGTTTTTTCTCCTTCCTGCATAAGGAAATGACACTTGTCAGCATTCTCATCTTGCATATTAATCTCACATGTTTTATTACAATTCTTTATCATTTTCTAAGTTCATGATGCAAAAAGGCTTGTAGGTTATAATGAAAAGACACCAAAATAATCATCAAAACATACCTTCTTTAGTACTCCACACACCCCCTTGCTTACCCTTTTTCATGCCCTCATGAAAACAATGTAGTTGACGTGTAAGGCAGTGAGTGAGTAGGCTGGAGATGGAATCTCATGTGAAGGCCTACAGCCATGATGCGTAACTAGGTAGTCAAAGAAATGGCCTGTCTGACCCTCAGGAATCTCATACAGGGCTTGGTATCTGGGTGCAGGATGCCAAATAATTGGACTCCGGAACCTATATCCTAACTAGGATGGCCCTGCCCTCAAAACAATTTAACCATAGAGGGGCAAGCGGTTGGCAGCTAATTTATAATTCTCATACTTAAATGGTTCTATGAGCTGGATTTTCGGATTAGATATTTGATATCAGAATTTAGCTGCATCAATGGCAGGGTCTTTGATAGAGGAAAAGTATTCTAATCCCTGCCGAATTATTGCCTCATGCATGGGTCCTAATGCCTCAATCACTCCTGGAGTCTTCATGAGGTTTCTATGTTTTCTCCATAACTGTAGTGGATCCCTAGGCTCAGCTCTTATCCATAAATCTAATCCGTTTTCTTGTCTTTGGAAAGCATTATAGGCTTTGAGCCATT
>APFE030509631.1:0-27362 GCA_000404065.3 Pinus taeda
ACAACAAAGTGACACATATTTTTAAGTGCAACAATTAAAATGCTACATTATGACACTTAGAATACACATTGCGACACAGGTGTCAACTGTGACTAGAAAGTGTGCTGAGCTACAAGAATGTATCTAGTGCATATTCTTATGATATGTAGGACCATATAATGCAACATAGTGCATTAGAATTTCCTATACTTATGTGCAAAGGTGTGACAGATACATGAGAGAAACCAACTAAAAGTGACACTTGCGTTAGTAAGAAAACGTGAAAATGACACTTGCAAACTCTAAGGAAATTGAAAGTGACACATGTGAGAGTGAAGGTAACATGAAAAATATGCTTATTAAATTGAACACAAGCAAAAATGAAAATTGAAAATGTTAAAGTGACACTTACGAAAGCAAAGCTGCAAAAAAGCGACAGTTGGGAAAACTCATCGAAATAGAAGTACAATTGCAAGCAAAGTGAGGGATACTATCAATGGAGAGTGCATATTGAATGTTAGCATGGGTTCAACATTGCACAGGCACTATATTGATGTACTGGACTATTCTTGTTCAATCTTGCATAAAGGAAGTGTGTTTATGAACTCATCAAGGGTTGAACATGTGTGAGCAAGTGACATCAACACTAGAGTTTTAGAAGAAGACTTTAAAAATTAACAAACAACAATCGACCATGAAGTGAACATGGAATCAAATATCGTAAAAAACTTAGTTGTCTCTAAAAATTAAGTGTAGGCAAAATTTTGGAGGGTGTTAATTGTAGTGTCAAGAAAGGTCTAAAATATATATTAGAATTAAGATGGCGATTTTACAAAATTGATGGGATTTTTGATGGATATGACCACACTGATTATAGTGAAATTTCTGTAAATAACGACTATGGGATTTTTTATTGATTTGAACACATTAATTATAGTGTAGTTTGTGTAGAGTATGACTATGTGTTGGGCTCGAATGTAGATGAATTTGGGGACATGATTAGTTTTGATGTTATGATGATATTGAGTATTAGTTTGAGTTGAATGTAAATGAATTTGGCAATAAGATTAGTTTTGATGGATATGAAAATATTGTGTATGAGTTTCCTTTAAATACAACATAAGAATATGAAATCATTATTCTTGATGATGATAATTTCAACAACGGCCCTCCTCCTGCATCAAAATCTGCAATTGAAAGTTTTCAGTATTATTGCACTTGTGATTTTTGAATTTTGGATACAAGTTAGTTTTTAAAAGAAAATTATTTGATTTTTTTGAGTTTATTAATGGTGTGAGAGGTTTACTCTAAAACTCAATATTACTAATAATATTATTAGAAAGACTACCAGAAAGATGTGTAATGTTTTTTTATTTTTAACATGTATTTTTTAAAATAAAAATAAATTATTATCTAAATAAAAAATAATATTCTTTTTTTTCATAAATAAATGGCTATATATTTGGTTAGTTTTAATTAAAAGAATTACAAAAAGTCAATAATTCCATTTCCAATGAGTTAGTTTTATTAGTTATTGCATTTTTCCATATGTAGTAAATAGCTTCCATTTGGGTGTGTTCAACCTGACACTTTTCCCTTTGATAATTAAATTATTTTTCTCTAAAATAAAAACAAATATGTTATATTTTTACATGAGCTTGAGAGATATGCTTTAAAAAAGTCTTTCAATACAATATTTATCCATGTTAACTAATTAAAGCTAAATCAAACCCTGTCCATTAGATCGTTCTAAGAATAAGATTTCCAATAGTAGGTGGAAATCTGAAAATGGATCTCTGGATCTGAAGTTAGAGAAGATTGAAGATAACCTTTGATAGCCACAAAACAAAGAGGAAAAGACCAAGGCGAGGCTAATCGAAGTCGTAGTTTCCTAAGAGCAGTGACAAGGGAAAAGATAGAGCAACTTGTGATTAGAGATCACCGATATCAACGATCACAAATCACAGAGGCCCTTAGCCCATAGTGTATCGCAGATTGGAGGTCCCAATAGTCAAGTAAATCGATGATCGGTGGGTCTAATGTACCATTCTTAAGGAATTCTGGAGGAATACCTTGATAGTGTTAAAGCAACAAGGGAGGGCCGATGTCAATTTACAAAGGAAATCAAGTGAAAAACCATAGGTAGGTGGGCCTTTCCTCTCTCCCCCAGGGGGCCACATGGTGGAATATCAGTATTGAAACCACTTGCCAATGAAGATCACCCATGACAAGGAAAAATCAGTATTGAAATCATCTATACTATCTCTACCTAGCTCATGGAGGAAGCTGCTTGTGATAGGCTGATGAAAGGAATGTGAAGGAAGGGCTTTAGCACGAAGGTGTAGTTGAGCTCAAAAATGGCTTACGAAAGCACCAATTTTCATTAGAACTGTTCAATGCACTATGAGGAGGATTTCTTCAAGATCTATCACAGTGGGTAAGTACAAGGATAAATGTGATGAGCCTACTGACTAAGATTACACAATGCATAGGGTTGAAGGGAGTGGAATATAATGACTGGTTAATTTCACTTGAAAGTGACTAATAAGGGGATCTAAGACTATGCCATGTACAGAGGAAGCAAGGTAGGACAAGTCTTGGGCACAGTGCACACTTACAAGAGACAATGCAATATGACTATTCACTCAGGGTGCACTGTGGATTGGGAAGGAGAGATATGACCACAAGGAGAGGGAATAACCCATAAAAAAGGCACAAGGGAAGACATTACTACCTAATGAGAGTGTGCATTGTGCTCAACCATGAGATATGGGAAAGACTGGTGTGGTTTGCTTCCACAGTGGCTATTTGTAAGAAGAGATTGTGCAGTTCATTGAGGTAAGTAGTAGAAGGTAAGTCACTTTGCCAAAGAGATATTTAATGCAATGTGAGAGGGAGAAGACATTATATGGTGTACTTTGATTTTGCATAGGGCGTCTAGAAATTATCCATGAATTGTACGAGGTAGGCTCGCTAGAAAATAAATGCAGTAAGTTGATACAAGCAAGAGGTATTAGGCGACTATGCTTTGAAAGTTCTAAATGTGCAGCCGTAAGAGATGACCTTAAGAAATACTTAGTGCACAAGTCTAGGAGGAAAATATCTAATTTATGAGGCTCATGGATAGGAAATGCTCATCACCTGGTGAAGTATTGAAGATTTCATAACTTGAACTAGACAGGAGGACCAAGAAGAGCTCCAAAATGGCTAAGTGTGGGACTAGTAGAGTAAGAGAGAGGAATGCTTCCAAACTAGAATCAAACATGGACCGCACACATGAATGCCATTGATATAATCTAGGAGAATGCACAATACTCAATAACAACAATCACACCTTGAAACGACAACAAAGCGACACATATTTTTAAGTGCGACAATTAAAATGCCACATTATGACACTTACAATACACATTGCGACACAAGTGTCAACTGTGACCAGAAAGTGTGCTGAGCTGCAATAATGTATCTAGTGCATATTCTTATGATATGTAGGAACATATAATGAAAAATAGTGCATTAGAATTTCTTGTACTAATGTGCAAAGGTGTGACAGATACATGAGAGAAACCAACTAAAAGCGACACTTGGAGACGAGTGAATCTCTCGACCTTGCCCATCACAATTCTCTAATCCCTTCATGACCTTCTATTATTTTGTGACTGTTGACAAGCCATGGGAAAATTTTAAAATATAATATTATTCAAATAATAAATAATCATAAATATTAAATTATATTTAATAAATAAATGATATCAACCTTAAATTAAAGTTATATAAAGACATGAACTTATTTTTTTAAATAATAATCTATTATCTAAAACAAAATTTAAGCCCAAATTTCATTCAATAAACAAATTCAGAAGCCACTGAAAGTAGTTCCCAATGATACAAAAATTAAAAAATAGATTCCATTATCAGCCTTTTAGTTTTGGCTTTGATCTCCATCTACATTTGAGGGCAGCTAATATCGGCATGGTGGACAAACATTGCTAATGCCAAGTTACTTAATGATGCATTCACTGTGATAAAAGTGATTGCATGGTAGTATTTTCGATTCATCACCAACACCTATCTTGTTTGTGCAAATACAACAACATGCATTTGCACTTTCAATGCAGACTACATATGTAGGTAAATTTTCAATTGCAGATTTCGATGCAGGAGGATGGCCGTTGTTGAAATTATCATCATCAAGAATAATGATTTCATATTCTTATGTTGTGTTCAAAGGAAACTCATAGACAATATTATCATATCCACCAATACTAATCTTATCACCAAATTCATTTGCATTCAGCTCAAACTCATACTTAATATCGTCATATCCATCAAAACTAATCATGTCCCCAAATTCATCTACATTCGAGCCCAACACATAGTCATACTCTACACACATTACACTATAATTAATGTTTTCAAATCCATCAAAAATCCCATAGTCGTCCTTTACAGAAATTTCACTATAATCAGTGTGGTCATATCTTTCAAAAATCCCATCAATTTTGTAAAATCGCCATCTTAATTCTAATTTATATTTTAGACCTTTGTTGACGCTACGATTAACACCCTCCAAAATTTTTCCTACACTTAATTTTTAGAGGCTACTAAGGGTTTTATGATATTTGATTCCATGTTCACTTCATGGTCGATTGTTGTTTGTTAATTTTTAAAATCTTCTTCTAAAACTCTAGTGTTGATGTCACTTGCTCACACATCTTCAACCATTGATGAGTTCATAAACACACTTCCTTTATGCAAGATTGAACAAGAATAGTGCAGTACATCAATATAGTGCCTGCGCAATGTTCAACCCATGCTAACATTCAATATGCACTCTCCATTGATAGTATCCCTCACTTTGGTTGCAATTGTACTTCTATTTCGATGAGTTTTCCCAATTGTCGCTTTTGTGCTCCTTTGCTGTCGTAAGTGTCGCTTTAACATTTTCAATTGTCATTTTTGCTCGTGTTCAATTTAATAAGCGTATTTTTCATGTCACATTCACTCTTGCATGTGTCACTTTCAATTTCCTTAGAGTTTGCAAGTGTCGTTTTGATGTTTTCTTACTAACACAACCATAAGGGTATTTATGCAAATTGTAGATTGAATGAAATGGTTTGAGAGAAGTAATAGAAATTCATGAAGGAAATGATACATCTAACTTTCAAATTAAAAATGAAATATTATCTAAATAGAAAATAATTTTCGTTATCATAACAAAAAATGATTGTTTATAAAAATTGACTATGTATATATGGTTAGTTTTAATTAAAAGCGTTATAAAATAATTAATAATTTCATGCTCAATATGGTAGATTGATTAGTTGTTGTGTAGATTGGCATATAGCACATGTGTAGTTCCATTTGTGTTCAACCTGGAGTTAACACTTTTTATGATGATTACAATACTCCAAGTCGAACACACATGAAAATACAATGTTTACTATAATAATGAAAAACAAAAATAAATATATGTACTTGGTTAGTTTTGATTAAAAACATAAAAAATATGAAATAATTAAAACAAAAGAAAATATCTTATAATTTAACTTGAGTGTGAGGGAGATGTATAATTCTTTATAATTTTAAAAAATATTTCAATAAAACATTTAAAAAATATTATTTGAGTATCCATGTTAACTAATTTATTTCAATATCAATTTCATATCACACACACAATAATAGTCAAGGAAGAATTTCTATTGGGGATCTGAATTTGAATGAACGCTACTGTGAGACATGGAGAACTTTCACAAAGGCTCTACTTATTTGGAGCATATCCCCATTTCGTGTTTATACCCCTAAGCTCGGTTATATTTAGCTTATGGTAATAAGGCTTGACAATATCACCAAATGATAGTGGAAGAAAGTTTGGAAGGCCAAATTCCCTACAAAATCTAAGCTCTTTATGTGGTGTATAATTGAAAACAAAGCCACAACTTGGGACGCTCTTAGAAAAGATATCTGGAAAGTCCTAGTTGGTGATCCTTGTGTAAGAATACAAAAGAATATGCCATGCACATTTTCATGACTTGCCCTTTTTTTAGCAGGTTTGGAATATATGTAAATAGGTTGTAGGACACTCAAGGTATTGTGTTGGGGAGAAGACAAATTGACTCTCAAATCCGTCATGCGTTTCCTTCAAAACTCCACCCCTAGTTTTGTCCTTGGGTGTGTCGCTGGCTCAAAATAGCGCCATATTCCAAGAAAAGCCTTCAATTGTTTAGCACTCTGTGGCTAAAGCCATGCCTATTTTAGCTCATTTCTCTAAGAAAAAGGGGCCAATCCTCCTAGAATGGTAATTGTAGAAAATATTGAACATCCTTACCCTTGGTATATTTTTGATGGTGCATCAATTAACTCCGAACAAAACAATGGTGGCGGCTTTATCCTCTTCATTTTAGTCTCTCATTTTTTAAAGTAAAAATGGGGTTAGGCCCTAGATCCAATAACAAGGATGAACTCCTAGGTTGCAAGAATTTGCTCCTTTTCGCCTTAGCTAAAGAGTGTACTCATATCCAAGTTTTTGGGGATTCCACGCTGATCATCAATTGGTTAAATGACTTTTAAATTTGGAGGAACATTTCTCTCATGTCCATCTTTGATGAAATTAATATGTTGATCAGTTCTTTTAACTACTTCACTTATTTTCACAACTACAGGGAAAGGAATTAGGATGCAAAAGATATTTTAAAGAAATTCTGTCAATGGTGGTAGAGCTTTCATAGGTCTCAAAACATCATGATGACATCACCCATCCTATATTATTTCGTAGGCCTATTCATCATCTTCACGCAAGGGTTTTATAAATTAGATTGAAGGACCAATTTTTAAATCTATTTTGACAATTTTTTATAACGATTACAACATTCATGGTTTGACAAAAGCTGCTATATTTTTCCCCTCTCTTGATCAAGAATGTATTTTTATGAACAAACAAGAAATATTTGATGTGGGTCATGTTGAAAATAAAAAAAAAATAAATGTTAAAAATAACATTAAGAATGATCCTAATTTAATTTGTCCTTGAATTAAATTAGGAATTAAATTGTAATTTTAATTCTCATACTAACTTGTACTAGTGAACTAGGTTATTTTGACTTAGTTGAATGTGTTAATTCGAGTTGGGATTATATTTAGAATGGTTCCTAAACTTTATGGGTCCAAGTTTAGTTCTTTTGAGTTGTAATTATTTAATTTAGTTTAAGAGAGTTAAATTCACTTAAACTAGTTCCAATTGATGGGCGAATTAGTGGGAGATCTAGTAGTGGGGTGTAACCAACACTAATCAATCTTATTCACTCATAAATAACTCATGCACGTTAGATGAGAGAAAGACTCAATTAAGATTAGAGTCCACTAACAATGCACTATTATTTGTAAAAAAAATCTAATATTGATAAGTAAAAAATGTATTAATATTCTAAAACTAAAATTGAAAAGTGTAATTTTTGACAATTTTCATTCTTGAAAGGTTCTCCAGCGTAAATCACATAAGAATTCATTTGTCGACGCATTTCGAACCAACCAGTGTGGTTCATCGTGATTGATTTACGCTGAAGAACCTTTCAAAAATTTGATATGGATCACAAAAGCCTCAATTCTACAATTTTCATTCTTATTAATCAATTTATTGTGAGAAAAGAGTAGCCACACACATAAATGTTTGAAATAAGGAAATATGGCTATCATTTAGTTATAATTATTTATGGCTTTATAATTGTGTAATTATGTACTCTGTGGACTTAATAAATAACATTAATAACTATTCCAATATAATCGTTAAATTAAAAAAACAAAATAAATATCAACAATCAACTCCACATGAAATAAATATTTTTATTTTAGAAGGATTCTAAAACCGGTCATTAAATGTAATAACATCACATTTATAAAAAAATGGTAAAATATCTATCTACGTCGATGTTGAGTTACCCATCTTGTTAAGGGTCGACATTGAGTTACCCATCTTGATCCTTAACGAACATGATGTCGGCATATGTGACATAGTAACAGTTAGGATATATTAACAAATGTTCCCCTTTGGAAAGTAAAAGTTCATTGAGATTATTTGAATAAGACACAAAGTTCCACGCATATTTTGAATAGAGCAGAAGCCTCATTGTTTTAATAAGCGAAAATGGAGCAACCGCCCATACAGATTCAAACTCAAATCAGAATAGATAGGATAAAGAGAGTCTTAGCATGTGGTAAATGTTTGAAATACATAACAACTTCCGGCGAGTGTGAGTGCCACGAATTGCTTATTCAAGCCAGAGAAGACAAAAACAAGATGGAATTTTATCACAAATACTTTCTTTTCTTATTAAACATTTCATAAGAAATGGGGTTCCAAGCCTTTCTCCTTTGCATGAGAATATTGATTTCAGAAATGAAACTACTAATGGAAGGGAGACTTTCTATTATGTAGCAAATGGGTTGAAAGTGGAATTTGGCCCATGAGATTTAGAGTGTTGTTCACAGGAAACTCAAGGTCAAGAACAGAGTATTTTCTCGAATATAGACCCTACTTGTAACGTCGATGACGCATTGCCGCGTTCGGGAAAAACGAGCATGCCCTCTAGGTGTTTTTAACTGAGATTTGGAGGTGTCAGTGACGGGCACATGATGGGCAGACAGACGAGTCAGTCATGTGAATCGACGAGTTGGGTGCACCCAAGCAAGGGCAACAAGCTAGCTGAAATGGGCGAGCGAGTGCCCTACCCCTAGGCCGATGTGTTAGGATGGAGAACAACCGAAAGGTTGGTCAACTTGGCCATAAGCTGAAGCCCCACCTTGGCATGACCATATAAACATGCGATGACAACCATTTGAAAACCAATGAAGAGATGGAGTGCACAAGTCTAGAGATGAGATCGTGGAGAAGGTGAGTTGCCTTAGGCACATGCGATGGTGAGCTCGCACGACTGGCATTACTTCTGAATGATAGAACATTGCGATGGGAGGCGGTAATGCAGAAAGTGTGCGGACATGGCAGGTGAGGTCACAGGTCACACTACCGGGTGAGAGACCGAACTCAACTTGCACAGTGACACGGGCAGGGCGACCTGACGGTGGGGTGACTTGTCGATGGAAGTGGTGAATGAACTGCGGTGACAGTGAGTTGTCAATCAAAAAATGGTGAATGATGAGGTTGGTAGTGGGTCAACTTGTGGTGAGCACACCCACGGTGAATGCAACAAGCTGGGAAAAGTGTGGCAGGAATTCAGTGGAACTGGCATATCGTGCACAGGGTTTTCAGGTGAGACTAAACGGCGCAGCGACCTAGGGCCGAGCTGTGCGAAAGCTGAATAGTGAAATGTGTAAAACACCAGTTGAGGCTTTTCTCCCGGTTGACTGTAACAACATAATTTAATATAAATTATTATATTGCATATGAATTATGTATTCTATTGTAGAATGTTAATTTAATGTATTCCACACATTAAATGAATTTAACATGTTAATAAGATGAATGTTAGGCATAGGTTGGGAAACACGTTAACGATTGAAAAATTTAAGTGTTTGACCGATGTCACGCGTTGGAAAATTCATGAAAAAATAATTGAGGGCGTGATAGATGGTATTAGAGAAATTGCAATGACTAGCTATGTATGCAGTCTAAAGTTATGGAAAAGAAATCATGGATTCACGGTCTCGGTTTCGTAGACTTGGTGGTTCATGGCAATACCATTCAAGCACTGGTGGACATGAGAGCCACACATAACTTAATGATGACATGGCTAGTGAAAGAAGTTGGGCTGATGATTTTCCCATCGGATGTGGAGGTCAAGGTAGTGAACTCAAAAGCTAGAATGGCAGGTTTGGCACACGAAGTGCCTATGCAGAATAAAGACTAGAAAGGTCGGTTGGACTTCACGATGATGGAGATGAATGATTTTGACATGATATTGGGGCAGGATTTATTGAAGGGCAATAGAGTAGTTATTGTACCCTTCTACGATGAGGTTATGATGATTCGACGGTCACAGGCTTGGGCTTTGCCTACTCATAAGCAAAGGAAGGAATTCAAGGCGTAGCATGTTTTTGCACTGAGTTTGGAGAAGGCTTTGCGGGAGTCAGATGTGGATACATGCGCGATAGTTATCAGAGAAGTCGATAACAATGATGGAGTGGGGATGCCTGTTATAGCTGAGATTTCCAAGGTGCTAGCCAAGTATGTAGATTTGATGCCCGATGAGCTACCAAAGAAGCTTCCACTAAGGCATGAGGTGGACCATAGATTGAGCTTGAGCCAGGGAAATAACCTTTGGCTAAAGCTCCTTATCAGTTTTCAGGACTTGAGTTGGAAGAATTGAAATGATAGTTAAAGGAGTTAACTGATGCAGGTTTCATTCAACCTTCATTGTCCCTATATGGAGCTCCACTATTGTTCCAGCGGAAGAAATATATGAATGAGCTACGGATGTGGTGCGATTATCGTGCACTCAACAAGAAAATAGTAAATAACATGTATCCTTTGCCATTAGCTGCAAATTTCTTTGACAAGCTTGCGAAAGCCTGAGTGTTTTCCAAGCTAGAATTGAGGCATGGGTATTGTTAGCCTCACTAGCAAAGCGACCAAAATTGGATCCATATATGCTCTTAAAGTTTCCAAAATTGCTTAAACTCATCCCATGGGATACATATATGCTCTTAAAGTTTCCAAAATTTCTCAAAATCATCCCATGGGATCCATATATGCTCTTGAAATATTCAACATTTGCTCAAAAATCATCCAAGGGTCAAAATTGGCGCAAGAGGAGAGCCCTTGGAAGGGAAGAAATACACCATCGGGAAGCTAAAACACTCCAAAATAGTGAAAAACAAAGTATTGCAAGCATAAACATGGCAACGCATAGCTGTCATTAGATCTGGATGATCAATGACCCAAATCTAAGCGTCTAGTTGCATCGGCGGTGGCCATGGGAGGCAGTTAGAGTAGAGTCGCGCTGAGATCAAGCTGAGCGATATGCCGATCACTGATATCAGCGATATTGCTATAGGCGGAGAGCATATGCCATGTTATATGAAGGACCCAGGGAGTGAGTGACACGCGATTACAATTCATCGCATCGCTATATCGCATCGACACTATACATGGGGTGGGGCCTATGCACAAACATATGTGCAACCTGATGGTCGGACCCGACGAAATTATAAATGATTTTTCATAAAATTTCAAGTCCACGACAAAGCCATTTTTAATGCATTTTAATGTATTTTGTTATATAACGAAATACAATAGGAAACAGGGCAGTGCTGATTGCGATGATGCCCGGACCCGAAAGGGTCTGCGAAGGGAAATAGATAAAATCTGAAGTTTGCAAAATCCATTTTTTAATGAATTTCATGCTTAACGAAATACAAAGGGAACATGCCAAATGTGACTTGCGATGCAAACAAGGACAGACCCGATGGGTTTAGAAATAGGAATACATATATCTTCAAGTCCAGTAAAGCCCATTTTTCATGAATTTTTCAGTGCGTTTGGCGTATTTCATTATATGAGGAAAATACACAGGAGAAGGCTTTTTTGCAACTTGTGATAGCAACAAGGGCAAACCTAAGAGATTAATAAACTATTTTTGAGGACTTTTGAAGTCCAAAATACATAAAGAAGGTGGGATTTATCAGTGATTTCAGTGTTTTCTATATAAAAATAGAAAACAGTAATTGGAAACATTTAAAGGGAGTTCATAGGCTCGAAGAGCCATTTCACTACAGAGTAGAGGCCAAATCAACCCAAAGCAATCGTGGAGCCACAATAAGCTAACCCATAATAGAAATATCATGGAGCAGCACAGCGCATCAATAGCCCAGCACAACTCATCAAAACAAACATTATGGGGCATCCCTAGCACGAGAGAGCTCCTAGTAAACGTAGCAAGCTAACCAAATTATCTGAATGTAGTTATTCTTCTGTAAAAAGAAGAAACCTCCGATCCATGGTGCCTAGTTAGAGATGAAACAGTTAAACAAGATAGAGGAATAGATTAAGACCTCTCATGCCTCAAAAGGCTCGGCATCATTGTCCAGAGCTATAAATAGCTGAAAACTAAATGCAACAAAGGTTCAACTTCTAGAGATTGTTCCTCCTCTTTTTCATCAAACTTATCATCTTCATTATAGCACTATAAGCTTCTTTTGCTATTATATGTTCAACGTCCATTCTCTTTACTGTTCTATGCTTAAACTTGAATAGTTATTCAAGTTTTCTGCTGTGTCTAATGCCAAATAACTGTCATCTTATCTCTGCATTGATAAATTATATTTTTCAAGTCTCATTTACTTCCTGTAGTTGGCCATTTGTATTTGTTTATGTATGAAATTTGTTGGTACAGTCAGTATTCTCCATCTATACATTGAACCTCTAAATTATTGAGCATTAGTGGTCTAAAGCCTTGTATTGGTGAGAGTGTTCATGCATGTCTTGAGTGTGAATAGAGTTGAAATGGTTATCCAGCTTGATCCAAACCATCATTTATTCAAATAGTTCAAAGAACAATATTGAAGATTATATGTTACTAGGAATCTCCGAGCTACAACCTATGAGAGTTTCCTAGAGTCCTAACGTAATTGGTGTCATTTATGGGGAGAGGAAACTGAAGCTCAACTTCCCTGGGAAACGATATAGATTCAACTTTAATGATAGACAAAGTCTAGGCACTATTTTGGTTATAGTCATCTACCTGGCGACACTATTGGAGGCTGAACCTCTTAGTGAATCCGCTTCATAGTTCTGGCTCAGTTTGTGAGGCATATTTAGAGAAATTCTCATAAGCTACAAGGTAACCCAGTACCTGACCTTGAAAAAATCATTAAAGAAAAAAGGGTATGTAGAAAGGAGCATCAGGTTCAAGTAAACCTAAACAATCTTTCATATCTCTTCAAGAAAGGCTTGTAATAGAACAAATACATGTTGAGAGTATAGCATCTAATACTAGCAGTGAAGAAAAAATTTCAAAGATTCATAAAGCCCCTTATTCTTCAGGTTTTCCTTTTGTTGTAAGCCCAAAGTAAACCTCACCTCCTATCCATCATACTCCTTTAGTATTATCAGTCACTCCTCATCCCTCTATCATTAAGACTGCTATTACTCATTTAGCCACCACAGCTATGGTAGGTCCACAATCACCGACCAAAATGGAATGAATCATAGCTACTAGATATGGGGCTCTAATACTACCCACTCCTTTGAATGCCATGCCTACTGGAAAATATCATAAATATAGGCCTAACTTCATTGGGACTAAAGGAGTTACTGCCGAAGAGCATCACGAGTCATTCTATAGATATGCTAATAACCTGGATATTAGTGAAGATGATGTGTGGATGAGAGTCTTTGTCCAAAGCCTAGATGGAGAGGCTAGAAAATGGTTCAGAGAACTAACCCCAAGATCTATAGCATATATTGAAGCTTTAGATGATGCATTCCTAAAGCATTGAGGGGATAAGAAGGATCTCCTCTATTACCACACTGAGTTTGGGAACTTAAAGATGGAAAATGGTGAGTTACTATCTAATTTTGATAAGATGTTTAAACATATGTACAACAAGATACCAGCTAAGGTAAAACCCACTACTACATCTGCTAAACACACTTGTTCCAGTGCTTTTGACTCTAATTTTTGCCTACTGTTGAGAGAGAGGTGATGTGCTACTTTGGCTGACATGCAGGATGTGGCCTTGGAAGTGGAATCAAACATCATTGTTGTAGAGAAGCTCAAGGGAAATGTTGATAGAAGAAGACAGAGGGGTGAGCCTTCATCATCCTTTTATCATAAGATAGATAAAATGACCAAAATGATCGAGTCATTATCCTCTGAAATCTCCAAAATAAAGTTTGAGCAGCACCCATGGAAAGGAAGAGTGCCTAGTACCTTTGCTCCTAGAAATCCAAATCTGAATCCAGATAGAATAGCTAATGAGCAATTGCAGATTTTGCAAAGAAACAAAGATGAAAATGAAGACCAAAGGGTGAAGGCTCCTTTTCAAAATGCAGGCATGGAAGAAGAGTAGAAGAAGATGATGAGATCCATTGTCTGGAAGACAAAGGCAATGCTTCCTTTTTGACCTCACCTGCCTGTGAAAAGTCATTATGCAATGACTAGATTAGACAAGAATGGGATGGTAAAGCTATTCTACAAACTGTAGATCAACAAAGATATAATTTGAGGTCAAAGATAAATAATGCCAAGGAAACTCCTGTTCAAAGAGTTGTTGTCCATGCAGTACAACAAGCTAATAAGCAAAAATAACCAGTAGTTGATCCCATCATCCTCAAATCTCCAGCTCATGAGGTAAGAGGCCTTGACTAGTCTCCTTCTCCTTTTAGTTTTCAATGAGAAATTTAGAAGCTAAGAACACCTATGCCTCTAATTGAACTAGTGAAAAATGAATCCTTCAAAAGATCCATCCTCGAGGCCCTTGAGCCTAAAGCCATCCAAGCCTCCATTGACCATGTAAATCTACAGGATGACAAGCTAGATATTATTGTCAGCCAAATTATTGAAAATTGTGAAGACAACTCCCCATTATTCTATGTCTCTCTGACTATTCATGAAAAAATCCTTCACAAATACCTTTCGGACACTGGAGCCAGCCATAATCTAATGCCCAAAGCTGTCATGGATGAGTTGGGTCTAGACATCACCAAGCCTTATCATGACTTATTTTCTTTTGACTCTAGAAAAGTGAAATGCCTAGGATTAATCAAGGAGATGAAGTTTGTGCAACAATACGAAGAAAAATTAGAACAAGATTAAGACAAAAAAAGGTAAATTGATTTTATTTTTATTTTTATAATTTCTGGATATTAATGACAAGTAGCAACAATTGAGATGGAGGATGTGGTGCGAATTCTGATAGCTAGCGTAGCTATGATGGAGTAAAAGGAATGACTACAGAAATATGAATAACAAGGAGTGATCGAAAATAGTTCTAGAGGAGGGGACAAATAATGCGAACAGTTTGAGCTTACAGGAGAAGGTTAGTGAGGCGTGTGTAATAAGAAAGAGATCTACTATTGCAGAGGTGATTTAGAAGTCACAATGGGTAGTGAGAAGCTCCCAAAAAGTGAAAATGAAGATGAATATGGGAAGTCAGTTAAAGAATTTAGAGGGAAGCAACATTGATGCCAAAGCAATTGGCATAAGGAAAATGAGTGATGAAGAATACGGGAGGGAACTTGTTGAGATAAAGGCACAGTTGAATGTGCTTACAAAGTTGATACAACATAATGAGGAGAGCCAACGATATGGGTGGAACTTAAGGAAAAGGGTTAATGGCCTATTGAAATATTATGGGCCAAGAAGCAGAGACAAAAGCTAAGACAAAGGCTAAAGGAAGAACTCAAAGCTACTGAGTGTGAGGAGGCAGTTCATAGAGGCGAACGTGAGCAAGGATAAATCCATGGAGAAGATAGCAATGTTGGTGGAGATTTGATCCTTGAGACATCAAATGATGCTAAAAATCCTGATGGTTTCCTTGATGGTTTGTTTATGGTTGCAGGTGTTATTGATGTTGAACAACCCTTTGAAGTTGTCATGAAGAAACAAGAAGATAGAGGAGAACATAGTTCAAATTTCGTTCTCAGCAGTGAGGAGGATAAATAATTGATTGGGATGCTCAAAAATAATGATGAGACAAAGGAAGATACAAATTTTAGTCCACATTGATTGTGTGCATGCATGTGCGACATATGTGATTATCGTTTTTCAAACCAATGCAAGTGGAACAAAAACCGAGGGTGAAAAACTTGCAAAAATTGTTGTCAACAAGGATGCTACAAACTCAAAGGAGGAAGAGTTTGTTGGTAGCATGAAGACCCAACTCGATCAGTAGATTGAAACATGGAAAATAATCCAAGCAACAACTCTACAAGCATGGGACGAGTTTGAAAGTATAATTGTTTGGATATATAGTTTTGTTTTGATCACTTTCTTGGCTAGAAAATTTTCACTTAAAATAGTGAGAAGAATGAGGGTGAAGACAAATGTCTTACAATCAGAGAAGCTGGAGTGGAATTATGGTGGAATTGGAGAAATAGATGGAGAAGGACAACCGTACAATGAGATGGATGATCAATTGCAACACAAAGTTTGGGATCCCGGAGGATGTCGAAATTAATGAAACATGAGTAGGATGTCACGATTTTTTTTCTACCTTGGGATTGTGATGCAGGAGCATTAGAGCTTCCAAGTCATCAAGTTTTTTGGAAATAAAGCTCCAAACTGGGTTTTAATATGGAAAATGAATTTTATTTCCTTACTGTAAATAATTTTAATTTCTTAATTTCTAAATTTCTTAGAGAACTATAGATAGAGATAAGATTTCTAAGAAGAAAATCTGCCTTTTAAGGCACGCAAAATTTCAGAAACAAATCATGAGAAGTTGTGGGAGAAAAAATATTGGTAGCAATTAGAAAGCTGTTAGGATAAGAAAAAGTTTAGAAGTATTATAAACTATTGGGGTGCTTTTAGGATTTATAAAATCTACGGATAGGCAATATTTTTTCAACAAGCAAAAAGCGAGTCTACCTTGAAAAACATGAGTGGGTTGTAGATTGATTTATCAATCTAAGAAAAAATATTTTTTTTATATATGTTATAATAAATATTGTAAGCCTGAGGGGAAATAAAATGGCCAAATGAATGTATAATCAGGCCAAACATGTACATATGAATTTGGTTTTAAAATGGATTTTTTACATGCTTATGGATTATGTAGTATCTCGACATATATATTAATGAATATATTTATATGATTGTAATAGTTAACTAGTCAAATTTCTGTAGAGTTCTTGGTATTCTTAAGATTGCAAGTTCGTGGAAGTGAGCATAGCAAGGAAAGATAAATTTTCCTGCATCACCATGGTTGAAGAAATGGTGGCCTTAGAAAAGAAGGATGCTTGGGATCTAGTGGAGTTGTTGGCTATAAGAAAACCCATTAGTAGAAAATGGATGTTTAAGAAGAAGTTGAATGCAAAAGGAAAAATGGAGAAATACAAAGCCTGGTTAGTAGAAATAGGTTATTTGCAGGTGTAGGGAATTGAATTGGTGATATTTTTTTCTCTTTTTGTAAACTTAGATTCTATTAGATTTCTTTATTTTTGTTCAGTTTCCGCTACTTTTGATTTTGAGGTAGAACATATGGATGTGAAGATAACATTCATACATGGAGATATGGAAGAAAAGATCTACATGAAGCAACCAAAAGGATTTGTCATGAAGGGTAAGAAGGAGTTGGTATGTAGGCTAAAAAATTTCTTGTATGTGTTGAAGCAATCACCACGGACGTGGTATCAAAATATTGATACATATATATTGGGAATTTGCTTCACAAGGAGTAAAACATATCATTGTGTGTATTTTAAATTAGTTGGTGATAATGTTTTTTTTTTGGTCTTGCATGTGGATTAGGAATGACCGGAAAATCACCTAGGAAGTGAAAATCTAGTTTTCCTCTAAACTTAACATGAGGTATCCTAGTGTTGCAAATTTTATCTTAGACATAGAAATTAAAAGAGGCCATGAAAATAAGGAACTCTGTTTAAGTCAGAGGAAGTATGTTGAAACAATAATGCAAAGGTTAAATATGTAAGACAGTAAAGCAATGAAGGTCCCTATTCCTATAAGTGTAAAGTTATTTTCAAATCTGTGTCCTAAGGCACAAGAAGAGGAAGAGGACATGCCCCGCATGCCATACGCTAGTGTGGTTGGGAGAGGAAGAGGAAGAGGCTAAATATGTAACAGACTAGACCAATGAAGATCCCTATTCCTATAAGTGTAAAGTTATTTATGGATCAGTGTCCCAAGGCACATGAAAGAGGAGGAGGACATGCCCCACATTCCATAAGCTAATTTGGTTGGATGTTTGATGTATTCAATGGTCTGTAATAGATTGAAGATTGCACATATAGTGGGAGCATTAAGAAAATATATGTCAAAACTAAGGAGGGAGCTTTGGACAAGAATGAAGAGGGTTTTGTAGTATATGCATGGCACTATTGGATATGGATTATGCTACCAAGGAAGACTAGGATTGGATAGAGTGTTTTCCATTCATGACTTTTTGTATTGAGATTGGGCTAGAGATCTGGATCATATTGTATATACAAGTTGGTATGTGTTTAACCTATATGGAGAAGCAATTAATTGGATGATCACGAGACAATTTGTAGTGGTAATTTCAACTACAAAAGTTTATACATGGAAACCACTCATGCAAGCAAGTAAGAAGTTACGTTATTGAGATTGTTCAAGTATGGGGTTGGTACAACAAGATATAAGGATAGATTGTGACAACTAAAGTGCAATTTTCTTGGCAAGGAACATTGCTTATCATTCAAAGACAAAGCATATTAATGTTTAGTAACCCTTTTTGAGGGATATGATTGAAGAGAAGAAGGTGTTATAGTTAAAGGTGGACACTTTGAAAAATGTTCCAGATGCATTAACAAAATATATGAGTATTGAAAAGTTCTCTTGGTGTAGGGGAACAATGGGAATCACTGCCTTGAATTGTTGATTGTGTACTCTTGTGGCCCCTTGTATGCAATTAAAACAAAAAGTTGGAGAATGTTGGGTATGTGTTATATTATTTGGACGAATTATATGCACCACGAAAAAAAGGGGGGGATGTCGTCCCCCTGAACAAGGTGATGAGAGCCCCCTTGCATGGGGATTGGGGAAACACCCACTTTTTGGAAAAAAAAAACTGTATTTGATTTTTGACGCTTTTCAGCCCTCGGTTTTTCTAAATGTGGTTTTGTGGTGCATGATGGTTTTTCCAATGGTTTTATAGTTTTGGTTAAGGAACTACGGTTGGATTGGAAATTCATGTATATCACAAGGATATATATTATATTGTAATACTCTATAGAAAATATACTGAAAAAAAGTTTGTTGTTTTTCCTGTGTTTGGGTTTCCAATATAAAACCTTTGTGTAAATTTGTGTGTTTTCCACCGTATCTTTTCTGTTTTATTGAGAATTTGTTTGCAACTACTAATTGTATAGGTTTGACAACCTACATTATTTTCCCAATGAATCTTAGAATGGTGATGGTTTTCAATATATTTTAGACATGGATTTATCATGGAGGCATTGACACTCATGTCAAAATAGGTGAAATAGGCCTTCCTCTAAAAGGTCATATTCTTGAGACATATGAGCTTGGCATCTGGAACTTAACTAATTTGTGTGAAACTTTGCTTTAGTTAGAGTTGGATGTCCATTAGAACACTGAACATATTTGATTATTGATAATTTATTAACTTTACAATAGATCATTTTCTTTTGAAAAATTGGCAAGCACACCTTGGCACTGTGCCCAACTTAAATTGTGGCTATAGGTGCATGATATTAAGGAAAACTCCAAAACTAAAGTTGATATTTTCCAAAAAAAAAAACATAGCAAAGAAGGAAAAAATAATAAAACACATGTCTTAAAAATTATCAACTTCATATTTCATACTTTTAAATTATTTAAAAACCACAAAAAAAGGCAAAAAAAAATTGTAAGAAACATAACCTAGGATGAATATTAAATAAATATTATGTTTTATTACTTAACTTGTCAATGACTTTCCATAATGTAGGAATCAATTCAAAAATCTTAAAAAAAATAATGTTACAATTTAATGAAAAATGTTATTTTACATGGAATCTAATTTTGTCATGATCATGATAGCAAATATTTTCACCTTTTTATTAAATGTATTTTTATTAAATGTATTTGGTTTAATTTCATAGAAAATTTTATACAATAGTTAAATTATCAGTTGAGATTATTCAAACTTATAAGGACAAGAAGATTATGAAAAGTACAAATTGAAAACCCTACTGATTTTTCTACTACTAACTATAAAAAAAAATGACGATTAGTATGGGGAATGAAAAATATCTATTAGAGAAAGATATGGTCATTTGAAGTTAATATATTAATAGGGAAATATGCCTTTGTTTTGAGCAATTTGCTTCCATCCATTTTGCCTAGGTAAGGGAAAAATCAATCTTGAAAGTGGTCCCCGTGGGGGGCTTGTTTTAAAGATTCAATATCACATACAACAAGTTAAGTGAATATAAATATTTAATTTACATGATATTTGTTTGACAAAATGCATTTAAAAAATTCAAATTTTATTTATTTATTTTATTTTGCTTTTCAACTCATTTTTAGTTTTAATAAAAAATTTATTCATTATTTTTTTATGTTTTAATTATTATTTTTGTTTTATGTTTTGATTTGTTTTGGGTTTTATGTTTTGATTTGTTTTTTTATTATTAATTATTATTTTGTTTTTTTATTTTATTAATTATTATTTTGTTTTTTTATATTTTTGCTACTGGTTTTTGTTATTTTTCTCCATATTACTACCATCTATATTTATTTTATTATTTATTATTTTGATTTTTAATTTTATTATTTTGTTTTTTTATTTTTTTTTATTTTACCATTTTGAATTTTTATTTTTTTTATTTTTGGGCTTCTTAGTTTTAGTTTTGTTTTTCTTTGTTTTCAATTTTTTTAAAACCAACTTTTTTTTATTAATCCCAATTTTATTTTTCTTTTCCCTTCTCCTATTTATATGCTCTTATTTTTCTCTTCTCTGAACATAGTGTCCTACTTTATGATCGAAACTTTGACTTTAAACATGGCACATTTAGATTCAATTCTGAAATATCATTCTTTAAAAAAATGTTAAAATATAAACTCCATAAAATATTATTGATAAATTCTTTCGGATTAATCACATCACGAGTTTTTGGTTGACGTTTTGAACCATTTAATGTGGTAGCAAAGGTGAAAAATCACTTAGTCGAAATGTTTAAATAACAAGGATGCATCTTTTCCATAGTTAGCCAATAGGAAATAGCTATTATGATTTAGCCATTAAAAAATTAGTTGAATAAATTTATTATTATTTGGTTATGTTTTATTTTAATTTATAATATTTTTAATTAAAATAATATTAAATTCAAAATTAGCTAGATTAATTTAATAATATAATAAGAATGGAATATTTGTAAATATATAATTAAAAATAAGTCTAATATCGTTATTATTTAAAATGAATAATATTTAACAATTATATTTAAATATTATTATATTTAAATATTGGGTAATATTTTAATAGGGAGGTCAAAGAGGATATAAATTGCAATATAAAAATAAAAATAGTCAATTATTAATTATTATATTTATTGAGAAAAAATTATGAAAATGGCAGGGATCCAACTACTCTTGGATAGATGCATCCTTGCTATTCAAACATTTTGACTGATTGATTTTTTCACCTTTGTCCTGATGATGAACCACATTAGATGGTTTGAAACCTCCACTAAAAACTCATGATGTGATTAATCTGAAGGAATTTATCAAAATCAATATGAATCACAAAAATCTAAAATCAAACAGCATAAAATGTTTTTAATCAAACTTAATATTATCTATAAATAGAAAATTGTTAAAATATTAATAAAAAATTAACAAATCTCTATAATATACTTTTAACCAAAATTGAAACCATATTGTATGAAAATATTAGTAATTTTTTTTTTCCAAACACTTTCCATAACCTTTCCACATTTTCACTATAAATTCTGAAATTTCAATGTTTTGGTTTTGCTCCATAAACATAAGTCAAAGTGACATGAAAAATCTAATATTGATAAATAAAAATGTGTTAATATTCTAAAACAAAAAATAAAAAATGTAATTTAGACCATTTTCATTCTTATTATTCAATTTATATGGAGAAAAGAGTCATTATGATTGAATTAAGGAAATATGGCTATAGTTGTTTATGGCTTTCGAATTGTGTAGTTATGTACTCTATAGAGTTAATAAATAATATTAATAACTATTCCAATATAATCATTAAATTAAAAAACAAAATAAATATCAACAATCAACTGCACACGATCTACATATTTTTATTTTAGAAGGCTTTTAAAATCAGTGATTAAATGTAATAACATCACATTTAAAAAAAAATTGGTGGAACGGAGACTTTCTATTATGCAGTAAATGGGTTGAAAGTGGAATTCGGCCTATGTGATTCAGAGGAGGGTGATTCGCAGGAAGCTCAAGATGAAGAACGGAGTATTTCCTCGAATCCGGACCCTGCTGATGATCCAAATTCTGTTTCTGAACTAGGAACTTCAGGCAATCAACAAAATCCAAATCATAGTTCCCTGAATATTGAAGAAGAATTTGGATGATGATATTGTGTCTGCGTTTCCTTTGAATGCAGCAGATGAAAATGAAATCATTGTTCTTGATGATGATAATTTCAACCGTGGTCCTCCTCCTGCATCGAAATCTGCAATTGAAAGTTTGCCTACGCACGTAATCTCCGTTGACAGTGCATGTTGCTGTGTCTGCACAGACCGGATAGCTGTTGGTGATGAAGCCAAAACACTGCCCTGCAATCACTTTCAAGGATTTCAGTTTTCTGTACTCTATAATGTATTTTGGAAAAAATAATCATATCTTGGTTTTTCAACCAATGTTTTAATCATCTATTGTAGTTTATCCTCATCATCTATTGTGGTTTATCCTCAGGACAAGGATGAAAAACAAGATTTCATTAGATATAAATAGCAAACAAGCATCAGGGTACAAAAAGTAGACTTTGGAAATTCAATTAATAAATTAAAGTGCTATTTTATTCCCTCCCTTTATCAGAATGTATTTTTATGAACAAACAATAAAACTTTGATGTGGGTCACAAATCTTATATATCTTTCTTCTCACAAAAGCACCTAGAGTGTGCCTCTACAAAATGTAATTTTAACATTATCTTGATGAATGAAATTACACTTTGTTTCCTTGCTAAAAAATATATATGTAAATCACAATAAAATATTTCAATTTCAATACTTAAGAACAAAAAGCAATAAAAAATAAACAATTTAATTACTTTTTGATACGAATAATAAGAAGATTGTGCAAAATATTAATAATAATAATAAAATTCAGTTTTTTTAGTACTTATGAACATAACATATACTACAAATATCCAACAAATAATATTATAATATTTGAGACAATGCATGAAAATGTGTTGGCTCAATGAGCTTCTAATTTTTAGGTGAAATATCCATGTACCCAATTGCAATGGTGATACACTAGCTCCAATAGTGGAGCATTAAGGTACTTTTTTCTTCTAAGGAATAGTATTCTCTCCTACGCCAAGCTGAAGAAGCCAAAAATCCTTTTGCTTGAGTTATGAGGTTTCTCTTATAATAAGAGGAATTACCTTTCATATCCTTATGGCTCTTGAACTTCCCTCATGACTCTTGGACTTCTAAATGACTTTTGAACTTCTATTTGACTCATTTGTCCATATGTGATTTTTCATATTCCACATGTGACTCTTAGACTTCAATACATTACATTTTTCCTTTTACTTTTGATAATTACATCATTACATTCCATAAGTAATGTGACATGACAGATGGAAACATATGACATGACAATTATATATATATATATATATATATATATATATATATATATATATTGAATGATATCTAAATTTTGATATTAATTTCGTTAGAGATATTTAAGGTTTGTATTCAAAATCCCTTGAAATTAAATCCTCAAAATTTAATGGAAAAATTATATAATAATTACACTATTCTACTCATATATTTTGGATATGCTTGTAAATAATTATTGCAGGTATATATATTAAGAATGGTGACTTGTTAAATCAAGTTAGCTCCCTGGGCACAAGTTAACTCACATAAAAATGGACCATGAAGATGTTGTTATAATTAAGAGGGAGTCATTTAAGGTTTGTAAAAGAGGCAACTCAAGGTATTTATAAAAGTACAGGATTTGTAGTTATTCTTGATTCAAAGATGCAATCATTTTGATTTTTTCCTTCGATTACTAACTTTCTTATGTTTAGGGTTTTGAATCATAAAGATTCGTGTTAGGGTGATTAATAACTAGATAAATCTACCATTGTCATACTATCTCTTACCATTTGTTCATTTTGGTGAAACCCTAACCATTATGGTTCGCTGCAAAACCCTTACCTTTCGATGCTTAGGGCATGTTGACAATAATAATGAAACCTTAGTCTACCTAAGGTTTATTGATAAATTCTGGAACATATAGTGATATCCTACTCTCTTGATGATTAGGATTTTAGTAATGTTATGAAGGAATCCAAACCTTTTAGGGTTTGATGAATTTGGGTTTATGACAAAACCCTTGAAATAGTCAATGTAAAATCCTAGGAATGAAAACCTAGGTGCATCAGCTTTTGCATTATTGAAACCCTATTCTGGTCAAATTATTGGAATTTGATGTGTGTATCTAGGGTTTATGATAAAAAATCTATTAAGAGATTGATATAAGGAAATACTAATGAACCCATAGATATAAATTTCTAGGATGCTAACTTTATTGTTGATATCCATGATTTAATTTTTTTAATGAAATCTAGGGTTCATGACAAACACTAGTAGAGTTTGACATGAGATTATAAGAGCCTAATATTGAAACCCTAGATGTAAAATGCTATGATTGGTTTGCTAACTTGGTTTAGTTGCTAATATTTAAGGCTTTATGTATCGATGATGGAATCTAAGGTTTTTAACAAAACCCCCAAGCAAATTTGTTGAAATCTAGATTATGAAAAGATGTAACTCTTGTTGATTGTAAACCTAAATAGGTTTAGGTTTTGATACCTAAAGATTTATTGTTTTTTATTGGAATAACATGATAACCCTATTCTGATAACGTTAACTTCATGCTCCTATATATTTGTACTTGGGTGTACTTATTGTGAGGAGTTCCAGATACATGATCTTCAAGATGTTCATCTACCTCATAAATAAAGATGACTTGATAATAATGATTTGCATGATGGAAAGATGGAGCTATAATAATGATGATGACATTAAAGATGATCTTGTTGCCATAGAAAGAATGATGTTCCTAAAGGAATGAAACTTTGATAGATTGAAGTTCTTGATGAAATGATGATGCAAAAGAAAAGAGTTTATGTGGCTAAAAGAATAAAATTTTTGATGAACTTATTCCCTAGTTGAGAAGGAACTTGGATAAAGGAAAAAAGTATATTTCCCTATTTGAGAGGGAGTTTGGTTGAAAAAGTTAATCTTCTCTAGTCGATAACTTTATATAAAGATCATAAGGATGATTAAGATATAAGAATAGTTAAAGCACTTCAGATTGATATTCATGATCAATGAACAAGACTTGGATAAAGGGATGAGGATGAGTTTGGTGTTGCTGAGTAAATTGAAAAACGAATCTTCGGTAAAATCGAGTTTGGACATTTTGATGACCTAAGAAGCATCAAAAAGATTAAGGACCCCAAAGGTTTCTGACAAACACACACACACACATATTGAAATTCTATTATTAATTAGGGTTGTGATTGTGTTGGATCTCTCTATAAGAAGCTTGAACATTTTGAAGCATGATTGTACTAGTGGATATATCTAATTTAGTTGACAAGGATAGATGAAGCATCTTAGGAAGACAAGATTCTTGGGAGGACATCTAGCCAACCTGTGATGATGTATAGATCCCAAAGTGGGGGGGGCATCATTAGTCTTGTGGAGTGCCAACCTTGGATATGATACCTAGATCCATGGGTTGGTGTTAGTGCTGAAGCCTAATGGAAACTATAAAGGTTGAAGCTTGGAACACACCTTAGTACCACCCAGTTAGATACCCTGGTCAAGTATCTAATTTGTAGTAACGTGTGTGCTATGAATCTTCATAGATCATATCATTTTTAGTTCATCCATATATATATATAAGAATACCTCCCTAGTTAAGAGGGACTGTTGAAGAATGTAAGTAGTGTCGGTCTTCATAATTATATTTGTTAAAAGAAAGAAAATATATTTTTTTTATTGACTTATTAAAGCATGTGTTTCATGCTTGGGTCATTGGTCAATATGTCAAAGCCTCCATTGTAGGCTTCTAGGTTTATGTCTTGAGTCACTGTCATTATCATTGTATTCTAGACCCTTCTTGGGATCATTATGTCAAAGAAAGAAATTTATTTCATTTTTTTTTATACATGTAAACTCCCCCACCATCAACTCAACCTAAAGAACTTAAATTCGGCCTCAAGCAACTATCAAGTTTACCTCCTTAAAGGGTCATGTCCTCACACAATAAGAGTATATATACAACAACTATTTAACCTATTGAAGAGGTGAAGTAAGTGATCTATAAGTCACATGAAGAAAAGGTAGAGAGAAGGTTTCTAACTAAAGTCTTTTATCATCACAGCGAAGGAGATATTATAGCGAAGGAAGGAGAAATCTGTGGAGTTTAGATTCTGCCTCGAATACAAAGGGAATGATAAATATTATAGGAATTGTTAGTGAAAGATGAAATACTTAGACTGAGGATTGCATAAGAAGAAGGAGAATGGTTTACTTCATGATTTGAGTGAGGAAGGTATGTTGTTTGGTAAAAAGGATCTTGGTTGTCTCAATATGATCTGAATCTACTAGTGGAAGATTTTCATTGGGTTTTCCCCTTCATAGGCATTTGCTTGGCTAAGTGCCTATATCTTGTGTTCTTTTGCTGTCTTTCAAGTTTTGGAAATTGTCTTCACGATGAAAAATATAATAAAAAAGATGAAGAAGTAATAATTAATGATAAGGAATTGTCAAGTAAAAGAGAAATCAAATTAATAAGTAGCCATAACTATGTTTCCCTAGATTTCTCAACACATACAAACCATGACTTGGCAATGATGACATGGAGTTACAATACTATGTGGTAATGCCAAGTCATTCTCCTTGCTACTTTAAATTTTTCTTATTCATGTTAAGACTCTCCTTATTATTTTTCTTCACCCTCCAAAGGGTCTAGGATCAACATCTAGACCTTTTGAGAAATCATGAAATGTATTAAATCTATCTTGGTTCATGATCTCTCCATGTTTTCATGATGGTTCTTCTTTGTGCTTCTTATATGCAAGTTCTTATTTGTATCTCATCCTTGACATATTCCATGAGAATCACCTTTCCTTTTTTAGGAAGTAAACTTGCCAATGAATATCACTCATGATAAGGAAAAATCAATATTGAAATCAACTATCCTATCTCTACCTATCTCATGGAAGAAGCTGCTTGTGATAGGCTTGCAAAAGGAATGAGAAGGAAGGGCTTGAGGAGGAGGCTGAAATTTAGCTCCAAAATGGCTTAATAAGTCACCAATTTTCATAATTACCATGCCTTTCACTATGAAGAGAATTTCTTCAAGATCTAGTGCAGTGGGTAAGTACAATGATAAATGAGATGAGCCTACTGACTAAGATTACACAGTGCGTAGGGCTGAAGGGACATGAATATAATGACTGCATAACTT
>APFE030509633.1:0-12047 GCA_000404065.3 Pinus taeda
GATACTGAGGTTGACCTTGGGGTACATATTGAGTCTAGGGTTGACCTTGAGGAACGTACTGTCCCGTAGGTATGTACTATCCTTGAGGTTGTCCCTCGGGTGCAAATTGAGTACCTTGAGGCTGCCCCCCAGGCATATACTGGGTACCTTGAGGTTGCCCCCCAGGCACATACTGAGTACCTTGAGGTTGCCCCCAGGTGGTAACTGGCCACCTTGAGGGGTGATAAAAAATGCGAGGTGGTGTAAAACTAAGTCCCATATTTTCTAAAAGATTGGTTAGTGAACAGTACCAATTAGTGCTCCTATGCGGACTATAAAAAATCGATTCACGCTCCCTAAACTCTAATATAGGTCGATTGTCTGGAAAGGGGAAGCTTTCTTCGATATCCGCAATAGCAAGCTCTTCGATTGCTGTGAGTCCAGCAGGAAGATTTTGGGTAATTACGGTTTCTACCCTAGGAGAAATAGGACCACTAGGAGTCGGAGAAACAAACTATGATACGGGAGTAGGAGCAACTTCAGATTCGGGTTCAGATACATCAGGTTCTTCACCTATATCACTAGTAGACGCAATGCTACCAGTAACTTTTGAAATTACTAATGGTTGAGAATCAAAATATTCTACCAAAGGAGGTTCTCCTTCTTCAGGTGACCCACTTCTACCGCTACTTGGAGATACGAGAACTCTCAAGCCTTCAAAGTGCCTTGGTATGTCTTTAGGAGGTTGACCTCGAAGTCTACGAGAAGTCCTCAGTAAATCAGCCACATTAACAAACTCAGGGGATTGGCCTCGAAGTTTACGGGAATGTCTCGGTAATTCAACCACATTTAAAGACTTTTAACTACTTCACACGCAAACAAAGTAAAATCTCAATAAAAACCACCTAAAGTCTCTAAAGAACCAAACAAATTGAATCACACGCCTAAATAATCTAAGAGATCAAGCACACACAAACAGTAACTTTCCGGACCGAAAACAGTAGTTGGTGATGAAATCCAACATCGCAGAGTTTGATATAGAAATAGCGGTTGGAACAGTTACCCCGGCAACCTGCTTAATGAATAGACTGGACCAAGTTCCTCCACTTTAACCATCTCGAGTGAAGAGAACCCCCCAGAAAATCCAAGTGAGTCTAGCCGACGTTTGCTCCAGGTACAGTGGGATCTTTCCGCCACCGTCACCTTAGGAAGAATCCTAGAGAATATGGTCACTAAGGTTATCAACAGAAACAAACATACCTGGGGGAACAGTCTATGATCCGATACGCACGTAAGGGCAGAGTAGCAAGTTCAATCCCCTTGAAGGCTCCTCGACATAAACCGAGGTTTACCAAAAAGTGACCCCAGGCTCCTCAACAATGGTTAATCCGAGGTTTACTGTTTGTAATACATGAATATCTGGTGTCGTTCCCAATGAGGAAGGATTGATTCCCACATTGGTTCGGACACGATCTCGTGCTTCTCCTTTAAGAGGAGCTTTCCCAGAGCATAGATGCAACAATTGGATTTCTCCTACCGCAAGATAAAGCTACTTGTTTGTTTTAATATCTTGGAGATTTAATTACTCCCTACTCCAAGATACTAGCCTAAGCTATGTTGGTGTATCAGAGCCCTAGAAACAAAACATTTGCTAGATTGATTTTATTTTAAGCGTGATTTTTAGTCATTTTTGATTAAGTCAAGAGGTGATGGAGATGAAACTTGTGGTGTAAAGACTCGACTCAAAATCACTACAAAAATTCACTTAAGATGATTAAATAATCTTTTCTCTTCAATGAAGTTCTAGCTAGGAAAGAGTTGGAAGATGCAAATACTTAAAAACACAAATATTTCTTAACGATCAAATCAAAAGAAGAGTATTCGTTTCAATGCACTCAAAAACAAGACAACTAATTATTTTCACAAGAATTTCTCTTTTCATTCGAAAACTCAAATGCTACTAAAAACAAACTTTTTCAAAAGAGACCTTTCAATTTTTGTAAAAAACATTTAAAACTATAACTAAAGCAAATCTTTGAGAAAACTATTGAATAAAGCAAGCTTAAGATCTACAAACTAAGAAAACCTATTTGAAGTAAAAGCTCACAAAAAGTCTTTTTGAGGATGTTTTACTTGGTTACAAGCAAACCAAGGACCAATTTGTCCAGAATCACAAATAAGTCAAGAACAACCAATTTTGTTTTCCTTTTGAAAATGAAAATCCAAACTTTCAATCACAAGATTTTCGAAGTTTTGTAAAGAGAAAACTCAAAGCGGATTCCTCAACAAGGGGAGATTTCATAAATGGTCAGACTCATAAGAAGACTAGTAGACACTAAGGAGATCTGAAGTCCCTATAGCCTCTAAGCTCAGAGCCACTACACAACCAAATCGAAAAACAAACCCAACAAGAAAAACTTCTAGGAATTTCACCTAAAAACCTAATGCTAATGAAATTAAACCAAGGAAAGATTTCAACCAGTCACATGCAGGTATGGGAAGAGGATAACCACTAGAAAAGCAAAATAAAACTAATTTAAAGAGCAAAATTCAAAATTTTCAAAAATTTAGCAGGGTATGCAGGTTCAGAGTTTACACAGGTGCGGGTACGCTCTGTGCACAAAGTAAATGTGCGTACAAGTACGCACTGTGATACACGTGCAGACCGCAGACTTCAGCTAAAGTAATGAAAAATAAAAAACAAAGCTAAATCCACTAAGTCTACCCAAATCCACACACAACAAGCCAAAAACAGAAACAAAAAGGCAAGTTTCTCAAGTCAAAGAAAAACGAGGAAAACAATCAAGTCCCCAGTGGAGACGCCATTTTGTCACGCGGAATGAGTTGATCTTGCGGACAGGATAGACCTTCCTAGAATCTAATGAAGACCTAATGATAAACAAACCAACCAGACAGTACCTTTCTCTAAATATGTTTTATAGATAATGGCAATCAAATGTGTTTAAGGCCTACCTCATGTCCAACGCAAGTTTGGAGATTCCTTCGCTCCTTTGATCCAAGTAAGTTCCTTTATCACAAACCTGCAAACACAAACAAGGTAAACGATTAAATAGCACCTGAATAACTAGTATTATAAAACATATTTAACATGAAAGTCAAGGAGTCCATGAAACAAATAACATGAGATATTGTTGAGAAAAATGAGCCTGATTGTATTAATTAAAAGAAGAAGAACCTTACAACCTTTGCCTTGACGCTGTACAAGCTCCTCCCAGGGTCAAACAAGAAGTCTCCTCTACTTTGACAAGCTTCACTCACTCCCCAATGAAGCCAAAAAGGTATGTGATCTCTCCTCTTAAGCTCAAATAGGAAGTCTTGATTTCACTAGCATTTACCTTCAAAAGTTCAACTTCTAACCTCCCTAGCTACTGACCCATTGCCTCAATTTATAGTGCAATGGGGATCAGTTACCAGGTCCTCCTTCAAAGGGATAGAATCCTCCTTCAAAGGGATAGCTCCTCTTAACAAGGGATTAGTTCCTCCTCTCATGGGATGCATGAACCACTTGGAGCGAACAATCCACATAACAAATCCTTCTAGAAAACTCTAGAGTTAACCCAAGATGAGTTTTTTAAGATAAAAATTGCGCCTTTTGACTTTCACAGGGGTACGCACCCTCCCCTTTACATACAGAGTGTATAAGTATGCAGATATCCTGAACAAAAGGTGCGGGCCCGCAAGAAAAAGTGAGAGAAAGTGCGGAACCAGAGTTACATTGCTTTTTTGATGTCTTTCTCTCATTTCTAAAGCTTGTTCTAAAGAACTGAGGTTTGAGACTTGCTTAGGAAACTGGCATAGGTGGTGATAGACCCATACCGACTGCAAATAATCAAGGTGACGATATTTTTGTGTAACACCCCTTCCATTCATGACCAAGTATTAGACACTCTGGTAGGAAAAAAATTCTTTTCTTTCTTAGACAGCTTCAGTGGATACAATCAAATTCAGATTGCCCCTGAAGACCAAGACAAAACCACTTTTACTTGTCCTTGGGGAATGTTGGCCTATGGAGTTCTACCTTTTGGCTTATGCAATGCTCCTGCCACATTTCAAAGGGCTATCCTCAACATCTTTTCAGATTTAATAAATGAAGGGCTCGAAGTATACATGGATGACTTTACACCATACGGATATGATTTTGACCTAGCATTGGACACACTGGAAAAAGTCCTGCAGCGCTGCATTGCCACCAGGGTTTGTTTGAGCCATGAAAAATGCTATATGATGATGATTGAAGGACTTATTCTAGGCCATTATATCTCAGTAGCTGGCATACAGGTAGACCCAACCAAAACTCAAATAATTTTGCTAATTCCCACTCCTACCACTTAAACAGAGGTACGCAATTTTACTGGATTTTCTGGTTATTATAGAAGGTTTATAGAACATTTTTCGCATATTGCTACACCTCTGTATGCACTGACAGGTAATGTTGACTTTCTTTGGAAAGAAAAATGTCACCATGCTTTCCAGGGTCTAAAGAAGCTTGTGTCCACAGCCCCAGTCCTTCGAGGACCAAATTGGGACCTGCCATTTCAAATTTCATCAGATGCCTCAGATATAGCTATTGGAGCAATCCTTGGGTAGGAAGAAGATAAAAAACCATATGCAATTTATTATATTAGCAAAAATTTATCTCCTGCTGAATCAAACTATACTGTTACTGAAAAAGAATTTCTAGCTGTAATACATGCTGTCAATAAGTTCAGTCATTACATTACTGGATATCCTGTTATCTTGTATATAGATCACTCTGCCATAAAATATTTAGCAAATAAACCAATCACAAATGGCAGAATAACTAGATGGTTGATTTTATTGCAGGAATTTGATATTACAATCAAGGACCGACCTAGAAAAGAAAATCCTGTAGCTGACTTTCTCTCGCGAATGCCAGAACCAGTAGACGTAGCAGCAGTTGAAGACCAATTTCCAGATGAGCATTTGTTTGCTGTCACTATTAAAACACCCTAGTATGCTGATGTTGCGAATTAATTAGAAGTAGGTAAATTACCGAAACATCTCACCCCCAATGGACGAAAACAGATTTTCTAGCGAAGTGCTCGATTTTCTTGGATTGGAGGCTACCTGTTCCATACAGGGGCAGATATGCACATCAAGAGATGTATCTGCGAGGATGAAATTTTTTACATTTTGAAAGCTTGCCATGACAGACCATGTGGTGGACATTTTGTCGATCGCAGAACTAGACATAAGGTGCTACAAACAGGGTATTATTGGCCGACAATCTTCAAAGATGCAAAGAAGTTCATTCAAGCCTGTGACAGTTGCCAAAGAGCAAGACGCCCTAGTCAGTCTGACGAAATGCCCCTGAATCCACATCTAGTTATTGAACCATTTGAGCAATGGGCCCTCAATTTCTTTGGTCCAATTAACCCATCCTCGAACCAGAAAACATATATTTTGGTAGCAACAGAATATGTCACCAAATGGATTGAAGCAGAGGCATTGCCAAGGGCTACAAAGGATTCTGTCATACAGTTCCTATTCCATATATTCGTGCGATATGGGCTTCCAAGAGATATAATTACAGACGGTGGACCATAGTTTACTAGTAACAAGATTGCTACAACACTAAAAAGCTATGATATCCAGCACAAAATCACCACTCCATACCACCCACAGGCAAATGGTCAAGTAGAAAGCAACAACAAAATAATAGAAGCAATCTTAACAAAAACCATTGCGTCACATAGATGCGATTGGGCTGCAAGACTACCAGAAGCCTTGTGGGCTTATAGAACAACATGGAGAAGCACTACCAGCTATTCACCATACCAATTGGTGTTTGGAAAGGACCCATTTTTCCCATAGAATTCGAAATCCAAACACTGCGAATAACACAAGAAGTCGGCCTAGATCTAAACGAGGCACATATTAATAGATTACAGGAGGTCAATGAGCTAGATGAAATCAAGCTCTCTGCCCTTCAAAACACTACATTAATCCAACAGCAGCGAGCTAAATAACATGACATTCTTATTAAAAATAAAGTCTTCAGCGAAGGATATTGGGCGCTCTTATACGATTCTAGGTTTCAGGATTTTCCCAGGAAGCTTTAGAATCGTTGGCTGGGGCCATATGAAATCCAGAAGGTACATGATAATGGTACCCTTACTCTAATCACCATTGACAGATCTGGACATACTTTCAAGGCAAATGGCCACCGAGTTCAACTTTACCGCAAACCACTTACTCGGGAGTCCTTCTACCAGCAACTACGTGAAGACTCCGACATGCAAATTTTGGAGGAGGAAGAGAAATCTTCCTCACTTGTGATTCATTAAGTGATTCAATTGTTTTTACATTTTGTACATAATTCCTTTGTTTTGTTGGCATAAATTACTCTCTGTACATTTTTTTTTTGTATTTGCACTTTGCTATTCCTTTTAGAAGAAACAACACCTTCACCATTCTGTTGTTCCTTTTTCAAGAGTAACAACATTGTCATTTTTGTTGTTCCTTTTCTGAAGGGACAACATTTGTGTGCATTTTTGTTGTTTATGTTGTTCCTTTCCCAAAGGGACAACATTTTCGTTTCGCTATTCCTTTTTCAAAGGAACAGAACCTTTTGTTTCACTCGTTCCTTTTCACTTTCATTTTGTTGTTCCTTTTCCAAAGGAACAACACTTTTGATTTTTGCTATTCCTTTTCCAAAGGAACGACCTTTGTGTTTTCTGCTGTTCCTTTTCCAAAGGAACAACACTTTTGACTTCTACTGTTCCTTTTCCAAAGGAAAAACACTTTTGATTTTTGTTGTTCCTTTTCCAAAGGAACGACACTTGTGTTTTATGCTATTCCTTTTCCAAAGGAACAACACTTTCAGTTTTTGTTGTTCCTTTCCCAAAGGAACAACACTTGCATTTTTTTGCTCTTCCTTTTTCAAATGACAACATTATTGTATTCCTTTTACTTATGCTTGTTCTCCTTGATGTTCTAATTTAAAGATACCTACTGTTCCTGTTGTTTCAAGTCTTTTGGAGCATATCTATACACTTATGCAATGGATACAAAGCTAGAGCATACTGAAATAAGTAAATTATATAAAATCACTACTTTTACAAGAAATTGTTGTGAATTGATAGGAGGAAAGAGGAAAGGACACAATTATTCATCACTTTTGCTGTCATGATTGGTTGTCTTTATCATGTTGGTTATTTTTAAAGTCCCATAATCTTCTTTGATCATTATTAAGGAATAAGAACAAAGGGTCTATATTTTTCTATTGGGATGATAATACTTCTTCCACCATTCCTACTCTTAAGGAGGGCTGAACCACCCTTTGTGTATAGATAGGAAAGAACTTAAAAAAAAATATGTTTCGTTTATATGAGTTGTCAAATGCAGGATAGGGGGTCTCATCAAGAGCCAGCCTACTATGATCATAAGGAAGAAAGTGAAGTGGAATTCCCACTATGGCCACCACACCAGGGATATGATCCAAGAGGCACATAAGAAAAATAAAGAGTCCTTGGAACAGGAGGTCTCATCACGAGCCGACCTGCCCACCTTTCACTCCTTCCTGGTGAATGGCATTATGGTTTAATTGGTTACCAAGCTAGCATAATGACCTCCGTTTTGACATTGCATAACACTTCCTAAGCATACACAAAGGATCATGGTTCCATGGGTGAAACAAACAACTCTGTCAAGGTTTTGGACACCTATCAGCAGCAGAGCTCTGTTAATGGTATTGAAGTCACATTCCTTATACACCAATAGCAATCATCAACACCCTTCTCTGTCTTATACCTCTGTAATACGTCAAGTAAGATTATGTATATCACTTCCCTGAACCATTAAACACGTGAAAATCTATCATAACCAATCATGACGGAAAATTCGATAATGACCACATTAGACTGGTTGTGCACGTCAGCTGTCCTATCCTCCCAGCCTCACATCATGTAACCACATTCTCTTATTTATTAAGCGATCCTATTATACACCTCAATTTCAGTAACCTGCTCCTTTTGTAAACATGACATCTTGGCATACGCTATTCCTTTATGACTCTGTACTAGGACAGTTCGGCACGCCGCTCCCTCATTCGACGGTCGAGGACGGCCTATCACATTACGGGGGGAAAGATGACCTCATAATTTGCTAGCATACATGTCACACTATTATTTGGCAAACTTTTACTTGGGAATAGCAAGGCTTAACAGTATCTCGTTTTTTAATTTGCATGCCTTACTGTTCCTAAGCTTTTTCCGTATTATACTCTGCAACAATTAGTAAGATTTGAATGAGCCTTGCGATTTCGTTATTTTCTCTGTGTTTTAACAGTTTGAACATCCTATTGTTCCTTTGTTGTCTTTGCGATTTTATAGCGAGCTAAAAGCATGGGAGGAAGATCAATTCGGAGAGAACCACATGTATTAACAGTCTCTGATGCTGCACGGGAAATCCTGGCAAGGGTAGGTTGGTTAGTTTATCTCATTCACTTACAGGAATCCAATGAGACTGTAGCAATAGAATCCTTGTAGAACTTGCAAGAATATCACTCCACAGTAAGGGGGAGACGCATAGCAGTCACTGATGACATAATTGCAGAGGTCTTGGGACTACCAGCTATTGGACCTGTGTGGATGCTAAAGAAGGAGAGGCTGCGAAAGATCATAAAATTTTCCAAGATGAAGGCCAGAACCTGACAGTCAGAGGAAAGGGAGTTCTACCAACAACATTAGGAGAGCCGTGGGCAGAATTGGCGAAGATCATCCAGAGCTACATCACTTGTGAAGGCAGGAAAGACGTGGTAAGACCATGACACCTTAAACTTTTAGCCGTATTAAAACATAAATGCTTTGTGAACTTACCAACATTTTTAAATTCATTACTTCATGATGTTGCCCGAAGCATGAAAAAGTCACAACATGTAGAATCGGTAGTAAATCACCATCGGCTGATACAACTGATAGTTAGCCACAATCTTGCTCAGCAACAGAGCAGTTGAGAAGAGCTGATTGCTACGATAGACAGGGGACTGACTCTGCCAGCCCTGAAACGCAAACATGTTACCAGTGCACCGAATAGACCATCGAAATGGAGAAAATCAGTTAGATTGGCATGGATTTGAGGGAGGTTGGAAAATCTCTAGAGGAATACCAGCCAACCTGTGGAGATAGATGATTCAGGGGACGAGCAACCCCTGCAATTGGAAGGAGAAGAGAATGAGAAATAATTGGAAGGAAATGAGGAAGAAGAAACAGAGGAAGAGACCGAGCAGCCTGGGTAAGTGGAGGCGGAGACAGAGCAACGCGAAGAAAACCCACTGCAAAATCCATTGCAAGAGGATGAATTGGCCCAAATTCTGGCCAATATGGGCGAATATGCCCAACCTCTCAGCCCGCTAGGCCTCCATATTGAGGAAGAACCAAAAGAGAATTTTGCTCAGGACAAAAATGCACCTGAAGAATTGCGCGAAGAGGAAGAAAAAGAAGAGAATCATTCTGTTCATGATGTAAGTATGACATGAGAGAAAAGTGATGAAGATACAGAAGGGGAACAATTCGCTCCCAACCATACTACACCGGAAGAATTGGATGGAGAAGAAGGGGTGGAAAAAGAAGTTACCCAGGAAATAACAAAGCTAGCTAGGGTTTTTACTCCTAAGCAGCCCGAATAGAACAATGAAGGAGCACCCCAAGAAGAAAACCAGGGAACTAGCCAAGATAACAATCCAGGCCCAAGTAAACAGACAACTATTCCTTCTAAGAAAACAGAAGAGATTAAAAGATTACGAAAAGAACAACAAATATTACTGAATGTGATAGCTCGACTTCGACAACAAATCAGGGTTTTGAAAATGAGAAAGAGAGTAAAAAGGACTTCGGGGGTAAGACATGCAACCACTCTGGTAAGACCTCTCAAGAAAAAGGTAGGAAGGACCTAAGTCCAGCCTGCCGTTCAAAACCAAAAGGAACAGCATTCGATTGTTACTAATGTTGAAATGCAAACAGATGATATATCGGCTTGTGACAAAGATGTTCAGATAGAGGCACAACCCTATGAAGAATTACGAACCACGAACACAAGCTGATGCAGTAAGAAGATTCAAGTGAACCTTCCACTCACCACTACCATGTGGGATAGTGATTCGAGGACAACAACCCTACGAGAGGGTTTGATGCAAGCTCAACAAGCAGTAGAGAAACTCACAGAACAAACGGTTTCTCGAGAAAGGTATGAAGAATTACAACAACATATAAGGAATGTCAATTTATCCAAAAGCCAGGCCTTTGAAGGATGGCGAAAGAAAGAAGAAAAGGTTGCAAAGGTAACTCATAGGTTAGATATAGTTATCAAGCAGATGGATACCTTATGCTCTTTGTACACTGACGTCCTAGCATGTAGATCCCCTGCTAAGAATTATGCCTTGTTTTTAATGGAACAATATTTGCAATTGGAAATAAAGGCTGTCAAAGTAGGAGCCCCTCTACAAATTAATACTATTGATGATTTTATAAATTGTTGTAAGCACTATGGAGTAAAGGTTCACAGATCGTTGTGTGAATTCTATCTACATAACCTTGTGCTAGATCAAGAGAGAGAGCAAAACCCCAACCCTTTCATTGGGGATATCCAATTGAAGGGATTTATTTCGTTTGGAGTTAATCAAATCAAATGGCTTAAAGCCTATAATGTCTTCCAAAGACAAGAAAACGGATTAGATTTATGGGTAAGAGCTGAGCCTAGAAACCTAGTGCAGTTATGGAGGAAACATAGGAACCTCATGAGCACTCCAGGCGTGATTGAAGCATTATGACCCATTCATAGCAAACAATCAATCGGAAGGGGATAGAATACTTTTTCACTATTAAAGACCTTGCCATTGATGCTGCTAAATTTCGATATCAGATTTCTAATCTGAATATTCAACTCAGGGAACCATTTAATTATGAGAACTTTAAATTAGCTGCCGATCACTTGAACCTCTATGGCGAAATTATCTTGAGGGCAGGGCCATCTTGGTTAGGATATAGGTTTCGGAGTCTGATTATTTGGCACCCTGCACCTGGATACCAAGCCCTGTATGAGATTCCTGAGGGTCAGACATGCCATCTTTTTGAACACCTAGTTAGGCATCATGGCTGTAGACCACCACATGAGATCCCATCTCCACCTTACTCTCTCACTGCCTTACATGTCAACTACAATGTTTTCATGAGGGCATGAAAAAGGGTAAGCAGGGGGGTGTGTGGAGTACTAAAGAAGGTATGTTTTTATTGATTATTTTGTCATCTTTTCATTAAAACTCATAACCTCTTTGCATCATGAACTAGGTAGATAATAAGAAATCATGACAAAATCGATAGGATTTATACGCAACATGAAAACACTAATAATTGCCATTTCTTATGCAAGAAAAGGGGAAAATGAAAGATTGTCGTTACAAGGAAAAAGACAGGGCCAAGTTAATTGTTGTCCCTTTGGTGGGGAACCATATGCAAACAAGGCGATCTAATTTAAAACATATCAGCCAAGGAAAGGAAAAGGAGATATCGACTCGGCACAAGAAAACAAACAGATAACTATTTTTGCATCCTTGATATCTCCGCTTTAGCTCTTATAAAAAGGGGCAGCACTGCTAGCCCGAGGGACGATCTGCTGTTAATTTCTATGTAACTCTTCTCTATATTTGAAACTTTGATCATCGACTCTCGTTGAGAAGTGATCCGCTGTAACTATGTTTTAATGCTTTAATATAAATCTAGTTGTTGTTCCATCTTCAATCCTGGAATAATTTCAAGCGGTGTGTCCCTGGAGGCTAAAGGCCCAGCCCTGGTGGAACACTTGCTCCTGTACCATTATCTTTAGTTTGTGTGTGTGTCACACGGAATGAGTTATACTTGCGGACAAATCTAACCTTCCTAGGAGTCTAAGACTCTCTAATGACAAACAAACCAAATAAGAGCTATCCTTCTCTAGATACACATCATTTTACAAGAATTCAAATGTTCTCGATCTTACCTTAGGTCCAATGCTTGTTGGAGTAGTCCAGTCTTGTTGATCCGGATGAGCTC
>APFE030509636.1:0-19207 GCA_000404065.3 Pinus taeda
TAGAAGATACCTTGATATTCATTGAATGAAGAAATTCACTTGGGTTTTTAAAGAAGAAAATATAGTCCAACTAACAAGCAGACATGCACTGTATATGCAGAGTATACAAGCACTGTATATGCAAAGTTTAGGGCATTAGTGGCTTTATAACTTATGCTACAAACAAATGACAAAAAACAAAAAACAATTTTAGGGAAGAAAAATTTGGCTGTAAGTTCTAATAATCAAAAGCAAATAGTTTCTATTCTATTTTCTCAGTCATATCATATCATAGTCTTGGGGATAAATAAAAGGTATATATGATGCACTGTGATCCATGCTTTAATCATAACGTTACACTGATCTAATAGATGTTTTAAGATGTCTGTAAATATATCTCGAGTTCAAGAAACTATTCATGTTACTTGATAAGGGGTAAAAAGGATGGAGTTATGGTTGAACATAACTGGGGTTTAATACACTCAGAAAATCGAATTGCAGTATATTTAAGTGATACCATGCGTGGCAATGAACTGATATAGAGTCTGTAGGAAAAATCACAATTCCAGCATGCATAACCAAAGCAAAATTCGAAGATACCGAGCTCTATGTATATATAGTTGCAAAAGTATCCTTGTGGGCAATCATTCAATGATCTGAAATCTGGTGACAACTTAACAAAAACCGATTTGTAAATAAAAGTAGTCTGCAGTGAGTATAAATCCTTAAAAAAAAAAACGAGACATACCAAGCAACTAAGAAGAGCATTCCTACCCTCTTTTGAACCAAGTCAACCTGAAACATGCATTCTTAGTTATTCTAATGCTTCAATTATGAACTCTGTTACCAACTGCACAACCAACTTTTCCATGAGTTCTAAAAACATGAAGCAAACAAGACACAAATCAAACCCCTTATTTGGATTTTTGAAGCCTGATTTGGTATTTTTGAAGATTACAAACTTGCCCATGCCCAGGTCTGATACCACTTGAAAGCTTGGTATTGCATATTCAAGTGTCAATGTTTGATACATTGGATGCTTGTGTGAATTTACTATCTTTCCATCATGGATCTGCATATCATAACTTTGTTTAGATGGACATAATGAATCACTTCTAGAGGCTATACTTTCTTTTTTCTCCTTGTAAACAAATAAACCCTTACATCTATACCAACCAATACATTATGCATCCTGTCCATACTCTGTAACCTTCAATGCTTACATAAATACAAGTTTGTAGTTTTATAAAATACACAAATAAAAACTATGTCCATACCAACCAACACATTTGTCTCCTTTACATAAGAAATAATGGTGATGTCCATGCTTTTGATGCCTTCCTCCTATCATTTGTGCCGTAGATGATCCATCCTCTTGTCAATTAATGACTTGAACCACTAACTTGACATTGCTTCATTGTGCACTACGAAATTTTTATCTAACTTCTTCGGAAAATGAGGAACTGATGTATACAAGCACTGTATATGCAAGCACTATATATGCAGAGTATACAAGCACTGTATATGCAGAGTTTAGGGCATTAGTGGCTTTATATCTTATGCTACAAACAAATGACAAAAAACAATTTTAGGGAAGAAAAATTTGGCTGTAAGTTCTAATAATCAAAAGCAAATAGTTTCTATTCTATTTTCTCAGTCATATCATATCATAGTCTTGGGGATAAATAAAAGGTATATATGATGCACTGTGATCCATGCTTTAATCATAACGTTACACTGATCTAATAGATGTTTTAAGATGTCTGTAAATATATCTCGAGTTCAAGAAACTATTCATGTTACTTGATAAGGGGTAAAAAGGATGGAGTTATGGTTGAACATAACTGGGGTTTAATACACTCAGAAAATCGAATTGCAGTATATTTAAGTGATACCATGCGTGGCAATGAACTGATATAGAGTCTGTAGGAAAAATCACAATTCCAGCATGCATAACCAAAGCAAAATTCGAAGATACCGAGCTCTATGTATATATAGTTGCAAAAGTATCCTTGTGGGCAATCATTCAATGATCTGAAATCTGGTGACAACTTAACAAAAACCGATTTGTAAATAAAAGTAGTCTGCAGTGAGTATAAATCCTTAAAAAAAAAAACGAGACATACCAAGCAACTAAGAAGAGCATTCCTACCCTCTTTTGAACCAGGTCAACCTGAAACGTGCATTCTTAGTTATTCTAATGCTTCAATTATGAACTCTGTTACCAACTGCACAACCAACTTTTCCATGAGTTCTAAAAACATGAAGCAAACAAGACACAAATCAAACCCCTTATTTGGAATTTTGAAGCCTGATTTGGTATTTTTGAAGAAGATTACAAACTTGCCCATGCCCAGGTCTGATACCACGTGAAATCTTGGTATTGCATATTCAAGTGTCAATGTTTGATACATTGGATGCTTGTGTGAATTTATTATCTTTCCATCATGGATCTGCATATCATATCTTTATTTAGATGGACATAATGAATCACTTCTAGAGGCTATAGTTTCTTTTTTCTCCTTGTAAACAAATAAACCCTTACATCCATACCAACCAATACATTATGCATCCTATCCATACTCTATAACCTTCAATGCTTACATAAATACAAGTTTGTAGTTTTATAAAATACACAAATAAAAAATATGTCCATACCAACCAACACATTTGTCTCCTTTACATAAGAAATCATGGTGTTGTACATGCTCCTCCTATCATTTGTGCTGTAGATGATCCATCCTCTTGTCAATTAATGACTTGAACCACTAACTTGACACTGCTTCATTGTGCACTATCACATTTTTATCTAACTTCTTCGGAAAATGAGGAACTGATGTATACAAGCACTGTATATGCAGAGTATACAAGCACTGTATATGCAGAGTTTAGGGCATTAGTGGCTTTATAACTTATGCTACAAACAAATGACAAAAAACAATTTTAGGGAAGAAAAATTTGGCTGTAAGTTCTAATAATCAAAAGCAAATAGTTTCTATTCTATTTTCTCAGTCATATCATATCATAGTCTTGGGGATAAATAAAAGGTATATATGATGCACTGTGATCCATGCTTTAATCATAACGTTACAATGATCTAGTAGATGTTTTAAGATGTCTGTAAATCTATCTCGAGTTCAAGAAACTATTCATGTTACTTGATAAGGGGTAAAATGGATGGAGCTATGGTTGAACATAACTGGGGTTTAATACACTCAGAAAATCGAATTGCAGTATATTTAAGTGATACCATGCGTGGCAATGAACTGATATAGAGTCTGTAGTAAAATTCACAATTCCAGCATGCATAACCAAAGCAAAATTCGAAGATACCGAGCTCTATGTATCAGTAGTTTTCATCTATTACATTATAACATACAATCCTGTTGACCCACTTCACAAGCTTCCCCTCATCATAGGGACAGAGTAAGCTTCAGGACAGGGACATGCAAGTTCCTGATTCTGAGCTCAGGTCAGGTCCTACCTCTGTCTACGAGGAAAAGTTCTTACCCGAGCGACATTGTAATTGCCATGATTTTGGGATCACCTCCATTCCTTCACTCAGATCAATCATAGCAGCATAAAGTAAGTTTGAAGACCTCTGGAAACTTACTCTGTCCCTTGATGAGAGGAAGTTCGCAGGTATATAGGATTTGATTTGTTAGAAGAATTCCAATGTTTTTGGCATCCCATCGGGCATGAACGTTTTTCCCAGTCAGTAAAGGAGCTTTTCACCTCGGCAGTCTGAGTGTTGGATGTGCAGGTGGAGGCATTCAATTCTACTGTACTATGATTTCTTTTCCTAGGATGATGCCAGTGCACTTCTAAGTTACAACGATCCTAGTCTAATAGCAAGATGGATCAAATTAGGTGATCCTTTTTCAGATTTACAAGATCTAAATTTTGTCACTAATCAGGCAAGTAACTCCCACAAGTAGACACTTGGAATTTCCCCCTCAAATTTCGTAACCGGAAGATAGAGCCAGCTGCACCACTAGCTTCAGTTGTGGGAAGCTATGAAAAGAATCCTGAATTTAAGGCCACTCTGTATATCAGGACTATCTATTTAAATAGCAATTGGAACGACTTACAATTTCTTTGAGATTTGGCAGCCTTTTCTCCTTTTGCAAAGCCAAAGAAAAAAAATCTAGTTTTACAAGTTAACTCCCAAGTAATTAAAGGTATTCCCTTGGTCAATGAGATTCCTTTCTTAAAGAGGTAGAAAGGCGACCAATGCCTATTCTCTAGGCCATTCTAGAACATGGGCACCTAATAAGCGGGGACAAGCATTTGAACCATGGTTGTCACAAACTCAAAATCAAAGTTAATTTATTTTCTGACCACATAGTAGAATAAAGTCTACAGTGCCCATGTTAATTGATTGATTGGATAGAATCCTTACCAAACTGTCACTTCACATTTTTACAGACAATGGAAAGCTGCAAAAGAAACAAGCTCACATTTGAAGGAATATATTTGTGTGTCTCTATCGTTTTTGATGCAAGAAAATTCTGCTCTACGTATATTAGGTGGAGACTTCAGTTATGATTAGACCCTCCTTTGGATGATTTGTATTGCCATACTATAAAAAGGCTGCTAGGAAGAAATTTTAACCCCTAGAAAGTTACTGAATCTGCTCACATAGATATAATTGTTTTTATATTAATAGAGATTTGAGAAAAAAAGGCATGGAGTATAGAAAAAATCCTCTAAAGACTTGAGAGGACAAAGTTCGAACACATAAGGCTGCTTAAATGTGGCCTATGTGAAATGGGACCACACAATTGTTGCTTCAGACAACAGATGGGAATAAGTGTAAACGTTTCTCCTGATATTAGTGTATTAAAATTCAGGAATTTTCAGAGCTCCAATCTAGTGTGCATTGAGGAGGATATATGAGTTCTAACATATGCTTAGGACTCAGCAGACACCAAAAACATATGGTAAAAATGTATATGAATTTGTTAGCTGGTAAGAAATGGTTAACAGGAATAAACTTGGGATGATTGAATGATGCAATGATGCAATGTTCATTTTTAACTTTTTAATTGCAAGAAATGCCATGCGTTGTTATAAATTATAGTAGAAGGGAAGTCTTTTTTAACCTATAAAATCCGGCTCTTGAAAAGGAAAAATATTCAAACCCTTTCATTTTTTATCACTGATTTACAGGATGATCAGTGAAAAAGTTCAGTTTAATACTGTCTTGGCAGCAGTTACTCTGAACATGTAAATCAAGTTCTTGAAAAAGAAAAATATTCAAACCCTTTCATTTTTTATCCCTGATTTATAGGATGATCAGTGACAAAGTTCAGTCCAATACTGCCCTGGCAGCAGTTACTCTGAACATGTGATCACATTGCCATCCATTTACTCTCGTAAACACGTCCTTTAAGTTCTTTCCGTGATTTTCTGAAGTAGTTTTAATATACCTAGTCAGGATATGATTTTGTATTTGCAGTCTTGTTAATTTATATAATTGGATTGGATTGCACAGGATTTCACCAATGCAGGTATGGATATGAGCTGTTACAAACACGGTATGAACAAATCTTGGATCTAACTATTGCTCAAAAGAACCTAAGGGGACATGAGATAAATGTCACAAATTAATTCCTTTTAGTGACCTACAAGAGTAGCTTAACCGTAGCCATTAACTCAGAAATAAGATGAGGAGAAAGTTGTGATTTTTCTGAAAAATAGTGAAGGACATTGGGCATTGATTATTAAGCTGCCATTCTTATTTTTCTCTTATAGCTGAAGGTGATACCAAACTGTCCAAGCATAGAAGTTCTAACAATAGCACTTATCTTCCAAAACGATCGGTAATAGAGCAGTGCTCAACTGTATAACATTAGCTCTACATCTGCATGATAATTAGGGAATGTATGCTACTGTTCTTCTTTGTAGAACACACTGAATCTGAATTGAAGAATACAATGGAAATTTCAAGAATAGCTTTGGACATTAGGATTGTGCCATTCCTCTTAAGACTGAATCCCATTTTAGGTAGAGTTGATCCTCAAAATATCTATCTGAAAAGAAGCAATGATTTTTAATATGAAATCATGCAATTGTAAGCATCATATCTTATCAGAGTTAGAGGGAGGTTGAGAAGGCTTACATTTTTCATGAAATTATGAAATTATGCCTTTTATCATGCATGCAAGTACTATTGATAGTGCTTCTATTGATTGAAGATAGTTAAATTTCAGTACATGGTAAACACTAACCAAACCTGCAACTAAGAACACTTAGACAACTGAAAAGCTATAAGAAACTTTCAGAACTGCTTCTTTATGCAAGATCTGAAAACATTTAAGCTAACCAAAAAATTTTGAACAACAAAAGAAAACAACAGAACTTAGAAAAACATCTTTGTTTTCTTTATTAACTCCGGAAAGAAAACCAAACAAAGTGGATCTGCTCTTTCATAAACTGAATGAAAAACAAAAGTAGAGGGACACTACTACTATTGCACCATCCTAATTAACTTAATTCAACCCTAATTCACTTCTAGGAAAGTGCGCCCAAGGTGCTTTCAGAAGTTTCCTAGAATAGAGAGCCTCACTCCTAGACTAATGCACACTAGTCTAAAACTGGAAACCTCATCTACCATGCACTTTTCCTATAAATTGATAACAACAATTAAAGGATAGAAACAGTGCCTAAAACAAGGATGTCTATATTTTCACTATAAGAGATGAGACAAATTGAAGAGGGAGCATGCATAAACGTCATTGACATACCATTCTAGATTTCCCACCCCAAGTAGACAATTATCTATTATCTATTGGATGAGGAGGACACATAGGTAAAGAAACCTTTCATCACTGATCAACAACCAACGAACAAATCACATAGCATATCAATATCTCTCAAGAAACAAAGATCTGAGAAGGTGTTTGGAAGCCTCAGACAACATCATAATGTATTGATGATAATCACAAAATCATGAACCAGTTACTTTTCTCAAAATACATTTGTCCATGTACATGGAATATATTACATTTGTCCATAAATTTGTCTCCCATACAAAAAACCGTAATCATTGCATGTTGGGGAAAAATAAAACATTAATAGGTTCTTCTTTAGTGAAAGAACCATGCTATGATAGACCCCAGAAAAATGATAACAACAACCCATTCACACAATGGGGATTTATATTGATGGTGATCAATGATTTATGTTGCAGTGGATGGTGATCCTATGTCATATTTGGCATCTACATATGTGCTTAAAAATGCTCTGGACATTATATCAGTGGACATTTTTCAGTATCTGCAGAGTGATTGATGGTAAAATGCTGAAATTGACAACTCCAATTTATTGCTTCCTTATGAAGAGGTTTTAAATTGTCCTTCCGAACCCGATAGATGCCTTTCATCTGATTACATATCAACTCCGAGTTGGTGAAGACTTCAATATCATTGACATCATGTTGTTTTGCCTCTTTTAACCCTTCAACAAGGGCAATGTAATATGCCTCATTGTTTGTCATCATTCCAGGCACTTCTCTCTTTCCATGAAATAAATGATTTGTTGCCATATTGTAAAGGATGAATTTAATAACTGCTCGACTTGGATTTGGAAAGCAAGACACTTCAATGCATAAACGCCACTTTTGCACCATTTTTTATACTTCAAAAACCTGAAAAATAAATAACAATAAATTCATGTTAAACAAGTAGACAATTATCTATTTCCTAATACTCAACATGTTTTTCAATCATATATAATTAAAAAAGCAGATAATTTTTGTTCATTTACACTGCAACACTTTTAATACTGGAAACTATTCTGCAAAAAACACATTTAGCAATCACCACTTTATATAGATGAAATTCTCATTATAGGACCCAAATACATCTATGAGTTTTAAAATAAATGATACTCAAAGAAGTGAACTATGTGTACAAACTCTAAAGCATTGAATAAAACAACAATCAAGTATAAGTTCTCTTGTTGCTTGAAATTCCTTGATTGCTTGAGAATATCCCTGCAAAAGTGAAAGGTTGTTCGACGAGTATAGAGACAGCATGCAATGACTTTCCAAATGGATTGCCACCAAAGAGGAAGACTGCACATGAGATGGACTTGATTCTAGGTGTGACATTGCCAAATCAAGCACTGCACAAGATGAGTACATTGAAAAGCATGGAATTATATCAGCAAGTTCGTGAGTTGTTGTCAAAGGGCTTTAATGGAGAGATTGTGAGCCTGAGCACGTTATCAGGTCTGATGACATCAAAGAAAGATGGGCAGTGTAAGATGTGTACAAACTCTAAAGCATTGAATAAAACAACAATCAAGTATAAGTTTCCAACTCTTGTTGCTTGAGAATATCTCTGCAAAAGTGAAAGGTTGTTCGACGAGTATAGAGACAGCATGCAATGACTTTCCAAATGGATTGCCACCAAAGAGGAAGACTCCACATGAGATGGACTTGATTCTAGGTGTGACATTGCCAAATCAAGCACTGCACAAGATGAGTACATTGAAAAGCATGGAATTATATCAGCAAGTTCGTGAGTTGTTGTCAAAGGGCTTTAATGGAGAGATTGTGAGCCTGGGCACGTTATCAGGTCTGATGACATCGAAGAAAGTTTGGCAGTGTAATATGTGTACAAACTCTAAAGCATTGAATAAAACAACAATCAAGTATAAGTTTCCAACTCTTGTTTCTTGAAATTCCTTGGTTGCTTGAGAATATCCCTGCAAAAGTGAAAGGTTGTTCTACGAGTATATAGACAGCATGCAATGACTTTCCAAATGGATTGCCACCAAAGAGGAAGACTACACATGAGATGGACTTGATTCTAGGTGTGACATTGCCAAATCAAGCACTGCACAAGATGAGTACATTGAAAAGCATGGAATTATATCAGCAAGTTGGTGAGTTGTTGTCAAAGGGCTTTAATGGAGAGATTGTGAACCTGAGCACGTTATCGGGTCTGATGACATCGAAGAAATATGGGCAGTGTAATATGAGTACAAACTCTAAAGCATTGAATAAAACAACAATCAAGTATAAGTTTCCAACTCTTGTTGCTTGAAATTCCTTGGTTGCTTGAGAACTGATATCCAGCTTATGACATTAGATAGAAAGCCTACAAGTCAATATGGACGTTTCCCTCGTCAAGGTCTCAAGATTGCCCAAAAGAAAGCTCTAGCAATGAAGTTGGACAGAGAAGCTTGGCAGAAAGAAATAGAGAGAATTAAAGCTATGACAAGTCATGCAGAAGACAGTGTGGGCAGTGTACGAACTGATAGCCAGCCGACGACATTAGATACTAACCTTCCTTTTAGAACAGAAGAGGTTTTATCAATGAGTAATCAAGGTAGAGACAATACGATAATGCCTTCAACTCCACTAGACGGTGGGCCTCCTCTGCAAAAAGTAGATCGTATGTCTGCTGAAGAAAATGTTTTTCGGAGACAAGACCGAAGTCAGTATGCACATTTCCCTCAACATCATGTCTCGGCAATCAGTACAAATTTTGTCTTTGGAATGCATCCACATGTGGGGGCTTTCACTTCGGGTATCCTTTTGGAAAAAATGGCAGTGGCTATGGTGACCCAGCATTTCAGATACTCTCCTGTGATTCTGGTGGTCATCCTCTGCTTAATATAAATGGACACGAATATCACATAGTAGAGAACTCTTTCTTGGGGAATAATAGCGATCTTACAATGACCATTGTTAACGACAATATGTGGGCCAATAAATGTAATCTTTCAGGGAACTACTCTCAATTCTGGTGGTCTACCTTTGATTTTCATATCCGCGCAGATACATACACCAATCAAACGCTATGGGGGAAGTGTAATGGAAGTTCTAATGGGCTGAATTTCCCTCCTCAAGGTGATAAAATTGCCCAAAGAAAAGCTCTAGCAGTGAAGTTGGACAGTGAAGCTTCGCAGAAAGAAACAGAGAGAATGAACGCTATGATGAAAACTGTTAAATCAGAAGCTTCACAGAAAGAAACGGAGAGAATAAACGCTATGATGAAAACTGTTAAATCACTCATAGATGGTAAGGAATGTGCCAAATACAAGTGTTGATCGTATTGCTGGGATTTGTTGTGGGCCGTGGAATCGCAGAAACGGGCCAATTCAAACATAATGGAAATACAGAGCCATGGGATTTGCTATGGGCCGTGGAATCGCAGAAACAGGCCAATTCAAACAGAATGGAAATACAGAGCCTTCATGCTCGAGACAGCGCGGGTCGTGGAGCGATCAGACAATTCCGACTGGAACCGGAATAAGGAGCTCCGTGGAACAATACTCCGCGGCTGCAATAGCTCGTCCTCGATCTGTCAGGGGATGTCAGGCCCTCCACCGGCGATCCGCTCTCGATTTTTTGTCAGGGAATGGCAGGGAATGTCAGAAGTGCCAGGGGAGGGTGGAGGAGAAGGAGGGTGGCGAAGATAGGGGACGGTGGCGGAGGGCGGAGACATTCCCGGTGGCCGGAGCCGGACGATTTTCCGGCCGATGATGGAAAACGGGCCATTCTACTGCCTAGGTAGACTACTCCTCTCTTTATTAATCATCACGGTCCCGATGGTAAAATGGCCGCCAGATATCTGTAACGAAGCCTTACTTCCAATGGATTAAGGAGAGTCTTTTTCAACAAGGAAGAGATGCAGAAGGCACAAAAAATTTCTCACCAGATAATAGAGGCTACCGGTGGTGCGTCTGTTCACACTGCAATTTTTTCACCAAGGTATGCTGAATCTTGGTGGTGCTTGGATGAACTTGTCCTCATGGTAGAGTCAGGGAAAGCCATTCTTCCAGTATTTTACAAAGTTGACCCTTCTGTGGTCCATCATAACGTCAAAGTTGGAGCGTACATTGATGCCCTGCGAGACCTTGCAAAGAAAACTACACCGGCAAATGATCTTAAACGTTACAGCTACCGACGTCTTTCCAACTCACCAAGCCACACACTTGTATGCCTCTTGAAAGTTGATGAGAGAGAAAAGCGTTTTAAAATGCCAATCCTGGAGCTTGAAATATCTTGAAACCTCCAGGTTTTGCATATCCATTTATGCTGCAGTATATTGGAGCTTTGCAATAAGAACCCAATTGGTCATTAACCCAAGATATGGCAGGATTTCACAGTGCCACAGACATGGGTTTCACTGTGTTATTGCCCTCTCTGGGTCTATTTGCAACCCTATATGCATTTGGGTACTTCATAATCCTCAAGAACTGGAAGGGCAAGAACAGGTTCGAGGCTGCAAGCTGTGGCATCTCATTCGTTCATGCAACCATCATTTGCATTCTCTCTGCTCATGACATGCGCAGTAACCCATGGAAGCTTGATGCACCCAACACAGATTTAGAGAACAAAATCATGGAGTTCAACACTGCATATTTCGTTGTGGACTTGCTCCACTATTTGCTTGCCAACCCATTTGATCACCTCTTTATATTTCACCATATTGCAATTTCCTTCTACCTAGTAACTTGCAAGTACTATGCAGGCCATGGAGGGCTCTCGGCCATCTCTCTGATAGCTGCAGGGGAATCGATGACTGCATTACAGAATGTGTGGACTATTTCTCGTATGGCTAAAATGGAGTCTGCCTTGGCCAACATGATCTATAGTTCTGTTTCTCCATTTTTCACTGTGTATTTTACCGTGGTGAGGTGCATTGTTGGGCCTTGGTTGGCATGGAAGTTGGCCTCCTTCTACTTAGCTGGTAAGGTAAATGTTGTTATTCCTTACTGGATGGCTAGTTCATGGATGGTTACTGTTATTTTGGCTCTTTTTGGGAGCACCATCTAGGTTTACAAGCTCTGGACAGGTTTGATCTGTTTCTATGCAAAGAGAGGGACTCCGAAGGGCAAGCTTGGAGCCCAGAAAGAAGAGTAAGCATAGTGGAGCTTGATCCAATTGTTATAACTGTAATGCTTTTAGTTGAATTAACCAATTTTCCTGTATTTTTCTTTGTGTAGGTGTGGTATTTTAACCGTTCAAATTGATAATAATAGTTGCTTCCAGGCCCATTTGTAAAGTATTGTACTTCAGTCAACAAACTCTAGAAACAAAAGCCATGGTGCTATTCAGTAGCAATTTTCAGGATTTTGGTGTTGTGTATTTTTTAAATTCTTGCGCAATCCTCAGAATTGGGGCAATTTTTTTTCATTATCTTTAAAAGCTTGATAGGAAGATTACTAAAAGGGATGCAAAAACCATCATTACATCGAATTAACATCCCCAGGTTTCCCCACTATCGACGTATGCCAGGGCAAGTGCACCAGATCTAGATTGAACATTAGCTTTACACAAAATTTCTTAAAGCAATCAGATGATATGAAAATTGAATGGCTATATAATTGGAAATTGAAAATCCACCAATTATAGGTACCCTTTGTCTCGACAGATCTTCAAACATTTTGGTACAGAGGAGGTGAGAAGTTCTTTAAGCACTCATAGAGTTGCACACAAAGTGGGGGAGTTGGAGTGAGTAGAATATTGGTCCTACAGCCAATCAAGAAATATGTTAGAACTGAGCATGGGGCTCTCCTCCACTGTCGCACAGATCATATCTTACGCTACTGAAAATTACCTTGATTACCTGCCATACATTCCAGATAGATTTATAGCAGTACCAAAGATCCTTGAAAAGGACAACCTATCAATAAAGTTATAATGTAAAAATACCCATAAAATGGTCTTATATCCAAGTCTGACCTCCTTAGCAAACTTGCACCTCCAAATAGGCATAGCTGCAATTTTGATCTGTGATCTGTTAGTCCGGTTTCATGGAGCTTTCCTTTAGTTAGGAGTGCCATATAGATAATGAACCATGCAAGGAATCTCATCCTAAATGAAACCTTTAATCACAAATTGCTAGCACACTTTTGTGTCACAAAAGCATGGTCAAGCTACAATTCCAATTCCTGTTTTATGACGCAGGTTGCTTTAGTGGGGAGTGACATAGACTGAATGAACCATGAAAGTAACCACATATTAGAGGAAAACCTTGCATTACAACCAGATAGGGGAAACTTTTGTGCCGGTTGTGTGCCATTCATGTTTATCATCATTCGAATACCATTTTCTATTTAAGTTTACTTTCAATAAAAGGTTTAGGGGTCATCTTTTTATACAAGTTTACTGGTCTGCACATTAAGACAGGTGCCTAATAACTCTATCTCCAAAGACTGTCTTGATTACCTACCACGCATTCCATATAGATTTGTGGTATCACCAAGGATCTTTGAGAAGGATAGCCCGCCATTATAGTTATGATGTCAACATACCCATAGAATGGTCTTCTATCCATGTACTATTTCCTCAACAAAAGGCACCTCCAAAACATGATCAACATATTCTAGATAACCCCAATATCTGCAATTTCTATCTGTTGATCCTGTTCCATAAAGCCTTCCTTTAGTTCAGAGGGAGCGCCCATATACAAAATGAACTAGGCAAAGCCGCAAGGAGTCTCATCTTAGAGGAAATTTTGCATCACAAATAGCTGGCATTCTTTTGTGCCAATTATGTTCATGCTCATTGGATTTCCTCCACTTAATCTTAGTATCAATAAAAGGTTTTGGGATTATATTCTTTTGCAAGTCTCCTGGCTTGTGTATTGAGATAGGTGGTGTCTAATAACTCCATCTCCAGCCTCTCCAATTCTTGGAGAAGGACAATGGGATTCATGTTCTGTTTTATCTATTTGTTTTCTCTCTTTACACTTTTTTGTCGATTCTTTGATTTTTTCTCTTTTTTTCTTTCCGTGCTATTTGATCCGATTCATATATAATCTATGCTTATGGATCATGATTTTGGACTTATGCAGAGTCTAGAATTGATTACATACATATACATTTGCAAGAAATTGATGGGTTGCTGGACAGAGCACTTGTGCTTCAGTAACATCTACAGTCACTAGTTTTGGAGAATATGTGGAAGTGAATTTTCCAGAAGCCTTTTTTCTGCAAATATTACAGTTGATACTCCTTTCCCCCTCGATATCCATGACAGTTACATGGCTGGCAACTGCATAGGGTACAGAAGCAGGCAACACAGGGCATGCTATCCTTTAGACAACTATTCTATGAGCATTCACAAAATGTAATCCACATGAGCTTTGCTATAAATTAAGCCGTTTGAATTGTGCTAAAGGATGATGCCCTAGCAGAAACCATCACTGCAGCACCTAGAATTGCATTGCAAATGCCTTTTCTCTTCTGCATTATGCAACTGATTTTTTCAAGCATAGGAAGATCAACTTTCCCTAACTTCAATAGGTGATTGAAGCTGCCTCTGACAGGTAGACATGAACATCGGAAGATTCAGAGAACACACACCCAGAATTCAAGCAAGCTTAGAAAGCAGATAAAGTTCTAGTAGCATTGTTCTGGCCAACTTGAATGAAATGGAATAATTGGATGCACAAGATGCAGACGAAACACTCAAAGTCTTGTGGATTCAAAGAAGAATTCTGTATGAACAGAGTATAGGGAGCTCTTTGGTCATGACTCATGAACCTGACAAGAGTGGCATGCTTGTCAGATCTGCTTTAGATGAACTCACATTTTGCATTTGAAAATCTAATCAGATGTAAGAAATCAGGTGTGTTTTCAAGCAGATTGTGAAAAATGTAAGACATGTGATTTACAAGCTTATATATGTTAAGTGTAGTAGTCAATTTGTTGACGAATACTCATTCCAAACTAATAGATTGCCACAAATTGGAATGAAATATTTTTACACTAATAGCTTTTACAACAATGAATAATTCTAAATACTTAGAAGTTCATTCAGTGGTCAAGGACTAGTGCTTTTTTCTAGTGAATGGAATTCTGATCTATCCATATTTCAATTACTGAATTTCATTGTCAGTCATTTATGCTTGAATGCAATAACAAAAAGAAATAGTAAGGTTGCCTCTTGAGCATGATACCCCAAAATTTATCAGAGAATGAGGAGCTGAAGGAGACTGTGTCACTATGGAACCATGTAGTACAATTGTAATGCATCAGTTCATTCAAAGATTAGGCTTCTGAGTACCCAAAGAGCAGGAATCAAGGTCTTAATAACATAGGTGTTTAATATAGTTATTTCCACTCTATAGGACCATGTTAGTCATGTTGTGTTAAGATTTGGAGTCCTTAAATAGCTTTTGTTCTTCATCTCAATATTTATTCTGTCCGCTCAAAACTGGCAAGAGCTTTTGTAGTTGCATTGTGGTAGTCACCATATTACCACTGACAACCAATACTACTTGAAGATATGGTAGTGGCTATGTGGAGTCCGTAATACACCCTTGTGAGTATTGAATGGATTCTTCATTGTATTTTTCCGTAGAAGTTTGTAATAACTTGTTTAGGTAATTCATTATATTGTATGGTGGTTTGTATCTTTTGGACAATATGACTCCAATAAGTGGGCTACAAATAAATTCGTCAGCTATTCATGAAGTATTTTAGAAAAGCTTGAAGTGTGAGAGGAAATAAGTTATTTAGGCCACATTTGTGAGTCTGAACAGTATTTTGGATCTGCTTTTATCTTAAACAAAATGACATGACCATGCTATTGAGCAGGACTGTTAAAAGAGTTAAATGGCAAGATTTACCCAGTTATAGAGCAGTCAATCACATGGCCAAAGTAGTTCTCTCAATGAATTGTGTTGGTTTTACAGCCTTCCCTTGTTAGTCTGTTCTGCCTAGACACTTGCAATAATGTTTGTTAAAGTCCTATAGCAGTGGAGTAAGATGTACTTAACTGTAATTTGAGGAAAAGGGCATAGCTGCAGCTGCAGGGAAGCTTGCAGAGTGCCAGGAAACCATACTTGTTCTTAGTAAGCAGTTGAAGGCCCTTGCTTGCCCAGTGGACTCCATGGAATTTCCATATGAGGCAGAAAAGGTATAGTCAGGAAAAGGTACATCTTTCACTCTAGGGTGAGATCTGTTTTGCTAATAAGAACCAGTTGAGACTAGAGATTCAAAGCATGCTGAGGAGAGCCTGACAAATTTTTAATTTTTCTATGGCAGAGAGTTGAACGGGACCAAAGATATGAATTGGATGCTCCTTGGAGTCCTCGTAGCCAAAGTGCTTCATGGGCATCAGAACCTGAGAATATCAGCACAGCAAATGGCAGAGGACGTGCTAGTGAGTGGACTAGTGAATCTGGCCTTGCTGCTTCTGATCTATATAAAGTGAACGTACCAGATTCACCAATTGTAGATTATTTGGATGGACTTTTAACAATGCATACCTACTCTGACATGGAAGAAAGCACACCAACAACGTCTCCAGTGAAATCTACACAATAGAGAAACAAGTTCACATGTTTCTCATCAGGAAGTGAATTCCCAAAGTCTGTCAAAACATATGGAGGGGAGTCACCTACGTTTTCTTCATCATCATCTTCTTTAGCATCCACTTTCTTTTCAAAGTCACGGGAGTAGCTTATGTAAGCACTTTCATGTACCAGAAGAAGTCACTTAATGGATAAGCAAGGAATTGGGAAATTTGCAGCCCGTTTTGCCAGCAAAGAGATTAAATGTCACTTTAATTCATTCTAGCATGGCTTGTGATGTGGCTATTGAGCGGCAATAGCCTTGCAATTAGAATGCATGTTACCAGGAACTTCAAAATTGTTACATTCAATTTTCTATATTTACAGCTTTGGAATATAGCCTTCGTTTATATTGAAAACTTGTGGCCATGAATATACTGCTAACTAAACTTGATTTGTAGTTGTAGTTAGTTTGGAAGTTTAATCAAGTACTTTTGAAGAAAGAGTGAAGATTCAGCAGGTTCATAATTGCAGAGCCATGAACCTATGCTATTTTTAGATGTTTTTGAACATTTCGCTATCTTTAGTTCATTTCGTGTTGAACTGGTAACAAAGAAAAATATTCCCTTATTAGTAAAACCTATTTTCAATCTTATGTGTTGTCAATTATCTGATTGTCCATTTACCAATTGCAAGTAGAGAGGTATCTATGTACAAGTAATTCTAACATCACCCCTTAGTGTTTAGCTAGGGAAATATTATTGAATTATCTCATTTGTATAAAAGTGTCACATCATTAACTTATATTGATAGTTTGCATTGTATTGAGCACTCCCCTTTATTGACAAGTTTATTCAGATTTTTTACCATTTCATATCTTCAGACCTCTCTTTATGGGTCTTTCAGGTCTGCTAAGCCTTCCTTTATGCTGCTTTGTGATGGTTTATGTTGCCTATCATAATATCTTCCCCATATGTGCTCTAGTTGAATATTGTCATCATGTTCTGCAATCATAATGTATATGTTTGTCATATCTGTCATATTTCTTAAAGGTAAGTTTTTGGCTATAAACTAAATTTTGAGGGAGGTTAGAATGATCTCTAAGCATCTGAAATAAGATGGTTTACGAGTTTGTAATATTTAATGATTGCAATACAACCTTGTATGTGTAATAAGCTGGTAAGATAGTGTTTGCTATGCAATCATTGCATGAATGCAGTACCTGGTGATGTCTCTCTAAAATAGTAATTCACTGTCTATGTCTTGGACTATCATTGAAACGGTTTTATCATTAATCATGCTTGTGGTGTTAATATTTATATCGCTTAGATCATGATGGAAGAATTTGTGTTACCCATAATGCTTATGGTTTTTGTTCACCATTAGTTTCACTTTCTCACAAATAGTTTGAGAATGAACAACAAAACTAGTGTTGCCCTTGATTCTTCTTGCTTTGCTCTCTCTTAATTGTTTTCATTCTTTATTATGAGAAGAATGGTTGAAATATAAATAGAAGCCATATATGATGCACTTTCTTAATATTGTCATGAAACTCTTGGTATCTTGTAAAACATAAGATCTGATAACTATCACATCATATTAAAATTGTTAAAAATATGGACAACGTTAGACAAATTGATTTTCAGGTTTCTAAAGATTGCACAAAGGATTTGATTACTTTCAACAATACCTGAATTTTTTTATTTTGAATGGAAAATCTAATTTGACAATAACAAAGTCAGAATTATATTTTTGAAGTTTAATAAACTTTTTGCCATCTTGTTTAAACATTTACGATCTTCAAAACTACATAGCTTGGACATTTTTCGGAAAGGACCAGTTGTATCATTGAATGTAATCGCGTGCACTCTTTGGTGTTTGTGATGTGAGAGCTTATTTTATCACACAAACAGAGTGATGCTTATGAAGATGCCTCTAAGATCCTTATCGAAATTTTGAAAATTTAAGGTCTTTAAGCTCAGACATAATTTACGGCAATGTCAAAATACCAAAACTACTCTATATTTATCCACATTTTATAAAATAATGCAAAGGATTTAAACTAATTTCTATTCTCGACAAAAAATGTAGAAGTTTTTTTCTTGTATTGTTTCTTGTCGCTAATTGCAAGTAATCCTCTTAGCTCTCTTACAAGAACAGCCAGAACACCAATTGCATATTTTCTAGTTTTTATCTAAGAATCCCTTTGTAGAGGAAAAACTAGTGCAATATTTGGAGGAAGTGGAATGGTCACATGGGAGATTTAGCATAGTAGACCATCATGACGAATGTGATTTCTTGGAGAAATATTGACATTTCATTACTTATGAAACACTGAGCATGAGCAAGATTTGCTTTGATTTAAAAAGACTAGGTCTTTACTATCATGATAAATCCACAAGCACAAGATCTAAAATACAGAGAAGTCAAGCCAAAATAGAGTTGTGATTTGGGAAAACTATTGGGATGAAATCCAAGGTGGAGACGGGTAGAGTGACTGGGTGATTGAGAAATAATAGTGTTATTAAGATTAAATTCCTTATAAACATAGTAAAGAAACCTTTCATCACTGATCACATAGCATATCAATATCTCTCCAGAATTAAAGATCTGAGAAGGTGTTTGGAAGGATTAGACAACACCATAATGTATTAATGATAATCACAAAACCATGAACCAGTTAATTTTCTCAAAATACCTCTGTCCATGTACATGGAATTACATTTGTCCATAAATTTGTCTCCCATACAAAAAACCGTAATCATTGCATGTTGGGGAAAAATAAAACATTAACAGGTTCTTCTTTAGTGAAAGAACCATGCTATGATAGACCCCAGAAAAATGATAACAACAACCCATTCACACAATGGGGATCTATATTGATGGTCATCAATGATTTCTGTTGCAGTGGATGGTGATCCTATGTCATATTTGACATCTACATATGTGCTTAAAAATGCTCT
>APFE030509641.1:0-12021 GCA_000404065.3 Pinus taeda
GCTAAGGCTGGTGAGTGTAAATGGTTGCAGCATATTGGATGTTGTATGTGCAGCATAATGATAATATATTACAGCAAGCATGAATGTGTAGCAGCATGATATATTGCAGCAGCATGAAGGATGCAGCAAAATGGTGATGATGCGCAGCTCTGTAATTGGGTGCAGCACAATGATTAGTGCAGCGTGATGAATGGTGCAGCATAGTGCACAATAACAGTGATGCAGCATAGTGCAGCATGATGAGTGCAGCATGGTGATGGAATCACCTTGGAGGATTAGTTGAAGCAGTGTGCCTTCACCTGAGTTCAGATCAACTACCTCATGTGTCATCTTCTTAGAGAAGATCTCTGCTCTTATTTTGTCAAGTCAAAATGTTGACTTCTGATGTATATGTACTATCTCTCTCTGTTGAACTATTGAGGAACATAAGAAGAATTAATCAAGGGTTTCCCCACATTGGGGTTTGTCCATGGCTGGCGCCACATCTTGTGTCCTCTTGTCTTGGCTTTTTTCTGCGATTTATGTTTATGTTCTATCTACATTTTACTATCATGCTAAATGTGATTGCTAATCTGGAGGCATCCACTAGTATGATATCAGCATTTCACCTTGCACATATGGAGATTTATTTTATTTCACAAAGGCTACTAGGTTGACTTGTAACTTAGACTAGTATTTGCCCATTATTTTTTGTTTAAAGGGGCTTGTAGGCTAATTAGGCATTCAAATGTCTCATAAATTTAGAAGTTGTCATTTGAACTTATCATCATCACATCAATTGAGATCTTTCAGCCTCTTGAGCTGAATTCAGACTTGTATCTTTGATGAGAATTTGGAGTATCTTGATGCACTTTGACATTTGGAGTATCTTGATGCACTTTGACATTTGGAGTTGATTTATCTATCTTTGGAGCTATTCTTTGGATGAATGGAATGGATTCTTTGCATGGTATCGTGTAAGTGTGACTAGATGTTGAAAGTTTATCTCTTACATGTCTAATGTCTAGAATTTTGTTGATCCTAGTAATTGCAATTGTGCCCTAATTTGTTGCATATTTATTGAATGTCAATCTAGATGATCTATTGCATGCATTACTCATACATAATGTGTAAATGAATGTCCTTAGTGGTGAACTCTTGGTAGCTCTCCCATGAAAAATCCATCTTCCATTGCGTAGGTAATTGTTGGAATTTTGCTTGCTAGGGCTATCAAAATTTTGGCCTCTTTAAAAGCTCTTTGGTTAATCTAACACATTAAGGACTCCATACACCCAAAGAACAAGGTGATGGTCCATTTGATTGATGATCACATCTTAAATTTATCCATATTTTCTTTCTCCTAATTCGACCCTTTCAAGGCCAAGCTAGCGAACTAGGACTTGGTGTGAATCTCTAGGCAAGAGGAGTTTTGGTGGTTGGAGAGCCTAAACATCCAGGGGATAGTATTTGCCACAAAATCTATCATTTTGGTGGACATCCACTTCAATTTCATCCATACACTTTCTAGCCATAGTTGTTTGCCTAAGCGAGAAACCCTAGTCTTCCTTTGCTTCAACTTAAGGGCTTTCTTGAAGGTTTCATGAGCCTTGGCATAGTTGGTATTCATTGTAGGAAACCTTTTATTTTTGCCTTGACCTTTGGATACTCCAACACTCATATAATTTGTCAAACCCCAAGTCTTGTGCCCCCATTTTCTGGGTCTTATCATAGAAAGCAAATTGCTTCCTTGTGGAACCTTAAGCTTAAGTTGTGTCATTCTTGAAGAGCTCCCAGTGAGATCATTTCACACATTAACCTTAGAATATCTATCATAAGTGATCTCTCTCATACTGAGACTCCTCCCATCAATGAAAGTATGTAAAGAGCAGGGGATTTTCGCTGTGGTGATAGTGGGCCACTACCCCATTGTTGTCTCTTGGTATAGTTTATGCTTTGTAGGGTTTCCCTCTGCAAGGCTTGCTAGATTTTGCGGAAACAATGCTCATTTTGTTAATTTATTGAATAAATAATTATTGAAAGGTGGAACCAGATAAACACTTTCCATTGCACACATTAGCACAAGCATTAAAAACAGAATTTTATGATGAAGATTTTTGCCGCAAAATCTAGCAGTTCTTGTAGAGGGGTGCTCTACAAGGAAAGTACTAGACTAAGTGACAATAATGAGGTGTGGCCCACTATCACCACAGCCACTACCCCCCATTGTTTATGGAGTTTCACCAATGGGAGGTTTCCTGGTAAATAGGTCACCTATGAGAGATATTCTAGGCTTAAATGTTTAAGGTGACACAAAAGGCTCTTAGAAGATGGCTCTACTTAGATACAAGACTCAACCAATGAGAATAAGGCAATTCACATCCTCTAGAAAGGTTGAATTAGGGCAAAGCAAAATGGATTTTCCTAGGGTCAATGTGCCAAGAAAAGGTTTCCAACAATGAATATCAGCAAGCCAATGGTATATGAAACCTTCAAGAAGACCTCAAGTTGAAGCTTAGCCAACTTAGGGTTTTCCTAGGGAAAATTAGCTATGGAAAAAGAAATCAAGGCCTAAAATGGATAGATTAGCCACCAAGGAGGTTGATCTTCCTTCTAGGCAAATTCTCTCCAAGCCCTAGTTAGGCCACTTATCATCCTTAAGAGGACCGAAAATAGAAGAGAAAAGGAGAACGAAATTCAATTTTATGGATGAATTTATGTTTGATCACCAATTTGCCAAGGTTAGTGTCTAGTCCTTGGATTGATGGAGTCTATGGATGTTATAGATTAGCTAATTCTTTTAAAGGCGTAATGATGTTTTGATGCCCTATCACAAAACCCTAGCTATTATCTTTGTGAGGGATCAAAGATACTTGGGAGAGCTACAACAAGAGTTCACCAAGAAGATTACCATTCACATTCCATATATGAGTAATGCACACAATGAGGATATCTATAAAGAAGTTTATAAGGGTTCTCCTCTTTTGGTAAGTCCAACCATCTAACATAACAGTGCATCCTGTTTGTGCCCATGATGCCCTAAAATCCTCCAATCTTTGGGTGCAGTCAAGCTTTTCATTTTGAAGAATTCGGCCTCTGAAATCATGATAAGAAGGGATTTTGTACCCTGGGCCAACAGTTGCAATAGCATCAATAGCAGGTTGGAAAAATGGATTATTCCTTACAATACTGAAAGGAATATCACTCCAAAGGAGAAATTTTGCCAGCAACTTGCTAGCTTGTTCTTTCTCAGTTCTTTTTAGCATTGAACTGATAGATGGCTGTGAACCAGGTGTGGTTCGAGAAACAAAAAATGATGTGGCAGCTACCGAATTGGTTGATGCTGCAATAGAACCAGTGCCACTTGCTTCAGCTGACTTTTTTAGTTGCCTCTTCACTTGTTCTTTGGCCTCTCTATTCTAGTCTAAAGCTTCCAATGCTTTCATAGCTCTTTGGATGAGTTCAGGATTTGTAATTGTGCAAGGCCCTACATCAAATCCAAGGATTTGCGCAAGGTGATACTTCAATCTGTACACCCCCCCGGACATATGGAACCCACACAACTTGCAAGTCAAGTTTAGTCTATCATTCAGAACTTTAGGTGTAATGACCCACTTATAATAAATTAATATTTATGAAATTAAATTATTAACATAAATAAATAAACTTTATTTCAAATTAAGATATGCAAATAAAATCAAATCAGATTTTGTTTATAAAAAACGACACGTATCATAATTTTGACACAGTGATAGAGGATGTCGGTAAATAGAAACTTATAAGAAGGAAGGGGCAGTTGGAGGCGAGGGGGGGGAAAAACAGGAGAAAAGCTAATACACAGAGTTTGTTAATCATCAGGAACAGTTGGGCCTTGCTTGTTCTGAGGTTTCTAGGCACGGGGGAACAGTCTGCTTCAACTAAGAAGTTTACTGGACTGAGTAGCGAGGTTCTGCTCAGTTTGACTGGGTGGTTTCGGTCATTTGGTAAACAGAAGCAAATTGGAGGAATCCTGAAACATTTTTCATCTGCAGCAAACATCCACAGCAGACCAAGTAAGTACTTATCATCGAATCAAGCAATTAGTCATATGAAGTTTTTGCATAAATTTAGAATAGAAAATTTTCTTAAAGTCTCATACTCTGTTTAGGATAGATAGCTCTACAGAAACTTTTTACAATATTTACAGTTCAGTAAATCGTTATAGAATCAGAAATGGTCCTTTACATTAGGTTCACAAATTCCCAGAAAGGGTCCAATTTCCTTGGCATGTTTGTTTTGAACTTTGAAGTTGAAAACTTGAATGGTGTTTCGGTGAAGTTGTGAACCTATGGGAAAATAAGGATTACAATTTAGTATTTACAAGTTACAAACTTACAACTTAGTATTTTAATTTTTACATTGTACAAAAACTAAAAAAAATTACATACATTTTAAGAAACCTCGTTCCAAACCCAACCAAAAAAACTAAAAAAACAATACATTGGACAAATGTCAAAAACCCCATTCCAAACACAACCAAACAAACTAAAAAAAAATTACATTGGACAAATGTCAAAAACCCCATTCCAAACCCAACCAAAAACAAAGTTTCAAAACAATGAAAACAAAAAAAAAATTGGTGCCCATACCATTTTTATGGAGATAATCGATCTCCTCCTTAGCACACTCTTTGATTTTCTCCTCCACGCAATTGATTTAGCTCCAAGCCTCTCCAACACTCCACTACCCTCCACGTGCTCAGCTGTGCAAATGAAATGAAAAAGAAAAAATCATTTTTTGGCTTATAAAACCGCGTTGCCCTGACATTCGGCGATAAATTGGGAAAAAATCGCATATAAAAAAAAATTGGAAGTACTACTCGCGATATTATCGTTTTAATGAAAAAATCGCGAGTAAACGATAAAATCGCGATAATATCGCGATTTTAACAACACTAGTTAGTTGTCCCAAGGGGACTATGTTTATCAAATCTGTTGATGCATCTGCACAAATCAAAGATGCAAGAACTTTATGTGATTTGCTAGGTGTTTATCTTGGAGGTGGGTGCAGAAAATGTTGTCCAAGTCATAACGGACAATGCTACAAATTATGTTGCTGCTGGCAGAATGCTTATGGACAGGCATCCTACTTTATTTTGGACACCTTGTACTGCACACTGTATTGATTTGATGTTGGAGGACATAGGGAAAATTCCCTTTGTCAAAGATATTGTTGAGTCATCCAAAAGCATTACAAAATTTATATATAACCATACATCTATGCTTAGCTTGATGAGAAGATTCACCAACAATAAAGAGTTGGTGTGCCCTGCCATTACACGGTTTGCCACCAGTTTCATATCTCTTCAATCCCTCTTGAATTCTATGTGGGATGTGAAGAGAATGTTTCTTTCAGAGGAGTGGAATGCTTTGCCAATGAGCCGCAAACTAGAGGGAGAGGCCGTATGCAGACTAGTTTCATACCAAGAAGACTTATGGGCGGGAGTGCAAGACGTGTGCGCCATTACTGAATCTTTGGTAAAGGTTCTTTGGTTAGTTGATGGTGAAAAGCCCGCAATGGGCTATTTGTATGAGGCCATGGGCAGGGCCAAAGAAACCATTTGGGCCTACTATGATGATAAGGGAGATGATGGGTTTCAAAGACAACTCCTCCTATAGGGAGTCATTGATGAGCGATGGAACAACACACTCCATCATCCCATTCATGCTGCTTGGCTTTTCCTGTACCCCGCATTTTCTTACGCATGTGGATTTGTATTTGATGCTGAGATCATGGATGGATTATTATCCTGTGCCTAGAAGATGGTGCGATCTCCAGCAAAACGTATAGAGATCTCTAAAGAAATTGAGACATATAGGATGGCAAGTGGCACATTTGGCTTTGACATGGTTGTCACTGATAGGACGATTAAAATGCCAGGTATTTTTTAGTTTGTAACTTTGTTTCAAATTTCATTGTCTCTTCAAATTCCATTTTTTTCTTATGTTTATTTAAAATTTTATTTGTAATTTTGTTGTAGATGCATGGTGGAGAATGTATGGTGGCAGGGTATCCCTTCTGCAAAAGCTTGCCATTCGCATCCTCAGCCAAACATGTAGCTCCTCAGAATGTGAGCGCAACTGAAGTGTATTTGAAAAAATACACAACAAGAAACGCAACAGGTTAACACTTAAACATTTAGAATATTGCAAATTTCCAAATAAATTTTTGAATTCATTAAACAATATTTTTTTATAATTATTAATTATTATGTCATAATCTTTGTACAGGTTGGAGTCCCAGCGACTTAATGACATGGTCTACGTTTGCTACAATCTTCGATTGTGGGTGAGGCAACTTGAGAGGACACCTAATGTGGCGGCCATCTCATTGGATGGAATTGACACCACTGCTGCATGGAGGGTTGAGGCAGAGAGGCCTCTCATGGAGTCTGCTGATGATTGGTTAGTGCAGGATGTAGTGGAGGGGGAGGAGGAGGAGGAGGAACAGGAGGAGGAAGTGACACCACATGCCCGGGCTACCCCTGCCACCAGTAGAGCACGTGTTCTACCTCCTATAGCTCCTACTTCTAGTTCTTCAGCTCTAGAGCACAGCAGACTCCACTACTAACTCCACCAACACCAACGTCTACATCTAGAGGGAAAGGGAAAGCTGTGGCATTTTCTCACAAGAGGGGCAGAGGAAATCAATAGTATTAGACTTTAGTTATTTTCTTTATTTTATTGTATATGACATTATGACTCATGAGATACATTATTATATTTTTTGTTGATATTTTGAGGCTGAATTGGGACTCAGGAGTCAGGACTTACTATTCAGGACATCATTCACTGTTATGTGTGATTTTAGCACTAGAAATGATATTAAACATCTTATATGTTAGTTCTTTTATCATATTTATGTGTCAATGTATTTATTTTATGTTGTAGATGGTTTAGATATTAAAAAAATTGAAAAAAATGAATATTTTGTACCAAACGATTATTTCCGATTTTTTCCCGATAATTATGATTTTTTCCGATTTTTTCCTCGCACCGATATTATCCCGATAACGATTAATGCAACATTGGTTTGCATTGTTAACTTTGAACATGCCAACCAGCCTGTCATACATTTCCTTAGATGTGTTCAAATCAAAGATGTATGCAACCAAATGCTTGTTAATAGAATCCCTGATGATCTTCTTAGCTTTGACTTCACCTTTCTTGTACTTTGTCATAGCGGCAGTCGGTGCATTTGAAGGAGGTTCAGTAATCTTTCCCTGTACATAGTCCATAACATCCTGCTCTTCCAAAGTCAAATCAAGAGACATCTTCCATGCATGATAATCAAACTTATCATTTAGCTTGTCATCAAGTTTGAAGTAAGATGCAGAGGCCATTGAATCTTGTCCTTGTCCAACAAATCTCAGTGGTTGCTCTTTTCACTCTTGCTTGAGCTTTGTCTTCACCTCAACTTTGATACCATGTTAATTTTAGATAACAGTGGTATCTTCTATGCTTAAGAGCAATTTACTTCAATTTTTCTTATTAGCCCAATATCAATTTCTAGATTTGCAATCACATTAACATGATAGTAAATGCAGATAGAACATAAATAAAAAGCAGAAGACAAGCCAAGACAAGAGGACACAATATTTGGCGGATGCCAGGGAAAAACCCCAATGTGGGGAAACCCTTTGATCAAGTCTTCTTATTATTCTTCAAAAGTTCAGCAGAGAGAGAGTACAATACACAAAATTCACTTACCCAAACACAGTCAAATCTGTCCAGTCAAACTACAGTCAACAGGATGCCCTAACCAGAAAGTCAACGCTAATCAACTTGGCAGAATTACTCCTCCAAATTAGCTCGGTCAAACCCAGTCAATTTGGCCTACAAGAACAGACTGAATTAGCCCAAAATAGTCCAGAAAAAGTCGGTCAAACTCAGTCAACACAGAGCCAAACCTGTGTTCAAATTCCCTGTGGTCAACACAAGTCAAACAGAGCTGAAAACCTCAAAATCTGTGCCAAGAAATACGGCCTGCCCAAACAGAATTTCTCCCAAGAAAAACACAGTCAAACAAGGTCAACTCCTGCCCAATCAACACTAGTCAAACTTGCTGCATTTGGTCAACGCAGAAAACAGAAAAGTACAATCAGCCCTTCGCATGTGTGGAGAAGAGAAGCTGCCTAGAAATCTGTACGACCCAATTAGATGAGGAGAGAGAGAGGTATGAGAGTGATGATGAGTGTCCAAATGAGGTGGATGCTCCTTCTATTTATATGCAACGTTGAGGATGAAAAGACATGACTTTTGGGCTCTTGAGCCTAGATTAGTTTGCTGGCCGACCTTGACAATTTGACCATTAAAGAGATAAATTCATAATTCCATTTGTACATGTCAGAATGAGATGATCTTTAGATCAATCCTACACCTCTCGGAAAGAGGAATCCAATAAAAATATCAGCGTCATCATATGAGCTGTACAAGGTAGATTTTGTCCCTAGTTGCCAAATTTAACAGCTATGAACAAGTGCATTATATGTTGACTTAAGCAAACAGTGCTGATTCAAAATTATGCTTGAAAATGAGATAAGTCTCAATAGATCATTCATAAGTTATACAAGAAAAACATCAATCCATGACCATGAGCATCCAATCATTTTCATTAAGAGACCTGATGTGAAGATTCTGCAGATAAGAAAAGATTATGGAAAGGACATATGGCAAATATCAAGCACTTAAAAGAATGAAAAGAAGGATACCAAATGCTCCTGTTGTGTTAGCAGAATTCAATGATGCTAGTGTTATCATGAGAATGATTATGCCATAAATGGTCTGTTTGAATTTGCAAATATAAAGATGAAAGATACCTTTGTGTTATGAAACAAGTCAGAGCAGTTTACGATTTATTGACAGCACTGGAATATTATGAACTTAAAGCTAACCATCATAGTATAGCAGAGATATACTTGGCATCAAACAGAAAATTATTGCATGCAAAATGTCAATGTTTAGCGCAGTGGTCCTTTAGCATGTTTTGAGCATAGTTGTAGCTTAAACAGATCTGAAATATGAATTCCAAGAATTCATTCACCATTTGTCACAGAGTTGGTCATGATCAACATCCAAGTGAAAAGCATTAACACAAATTGTGGATTCAAAGTGAAAAAAATGTTCCAAGATCCAAAACCTCAATCTCTATTACAGTGATTAAACATAGAAGATGTGGAATGGGGCTTTAAAGTATGATTATTATCTCAGAACTGCAGAACCATCACCAGGGTACTAAGTTACTCAACCATCAACCATTCAAATTTTATGTTTTAGAAAAGAACCAAGTGAATAAAATGTTTCCAAGTTATATGGTGCCAGTTATCATTAAGATAGCACAGATTTTAATGTGTCTTATTAACCATTGGGAGACAAAGCACCATTAGATGTGATTTATTAAGTGTACCATGTGAAAATTCCTAGATTTAACAACCTCAGGAATCCTACTGCAACCAACTAAATCTACTTCACCTAGATTGTAAATAACATTACAAGCTTATTTCAGATTTCTTCATGAAACATTGAATTAAATTACTGAAGCAGCCTACACCAAATTAATTATGATTCTGAAACATAGAAACTGAGCAAGGAAAATAGAAACACATATGATAATGTTATTTTTGGACAATAGTCCCCGGAACAACCCAAAGCGGGAAAACCAATGCAACAGCTCTAAGGGTTTATTATTATTAAGCAGTAGTTCTGAATACAACTCTGGATGTCCTTCTGGCAATCCAGTTACAGAGAAAAAGACACTGGCAGAAACCTTAGTGAGATTACCTCACTTCACCCGGCAAATCCCTTTGATCCGGCAACTGAAATGACTATTTCTGGTTGCAACTGTGTGGGCCTACGTGGGCCTCTCTGAGGCTCTGCGTCAACTTTGCTAGGTCTCACTACCCCCTGGAGCTCTGACGTCAACCTTCCCAACTGATCCGGCTGCTCCCCGGCAAGTTTCATATTTTTGCAGGAGGACAGCTCTTCCTCTGCGTTGGTCCTTCTAGCATTGCGTCAAGTACTGCGTGGCCCCTCTTGGCCTAGCGTCAGTCCTCCCTAGGTCTACGCTACCTTCACTAGTGGATCTCTGCCTCTTTGTTGAGTATTCGGGGTTCTGAAGAAGATCCTCCAACCCAACTATCCCTGCACCTCTACTGCAAGAGATCTCCTCAATCGATTTTTCCTCCCGAGAACTTCTCACTTTAGAAAATAGATTTCTTGATCTCTCTCAGTGTTTTCCAAATGACCCTCAAGCCCCTTCTTATATATTCATGTTGGACAACAAACGGCCTAGATTAAATCATAATCAAAGGCTCAGATCGTTTTTGCTTGATCTGCGTCTTTTTCTAGAAGTTTCACCCCTGATTAGATTAATACCCATTAATATTTTAATTTTCCTAAGTTTAGACTTAGGAACCCCATTAAAATTATTAATTATTTTAATAAAATCACTTCTGGGTGGAATTTCCAAAAACGCTTTCTAGGTTCTTTGGAATACCTGCGCCCAAGCCTCCCTGCAAAATTTGAGGCTTAGAGCACATCTAATGCTCCCCAAATCAACACTCCCTCTTAGCGAGGAATGTGCTCTAGCAATACACTACTACTGCACACTGCTCTAACTCTGAAGCATCGTCCTATGCGTTGCTGATGTCTGAAACACTGTCCACCAACTACTACGTTGTTGCTGCTACTGTACTACTGCCTTTGACACTGCCACTGCCAATGCTACATATGTACTACAGCTCCCTCTCAAACGATGTATCTGCTATGCTGCTAGCACTGCCATTGCTAATACTGCATCTGTACTGCAACTCAGTTGCTGAGAGAAGCAATTGAAAATACCCAAAACTGGACAAGTATCCATTGGATACACCTTGGTGCTAAAATCTTGATTTTTGCTAGTCCCACGCTCTCTTCTGAAGCCACTGCGTTGGTAAAGCTCTACAATATGTCTCCTCGCACTGCTTCTTCTCTGCTCTGCGCTGCTCACATTCTAAAGCTACTAACCACTGCATCTGTCGAATCAACACTCCATGGCACCAACTGAAACTCCTCCATCCTGCTACTACTAATCATGGGCTCCTGTAGCAAGGTGATGATCCAAGAGCTGGGCTCCTCAAGGATCTTTCCCATCTGTAGCTCTATCTAACTATAGTTCTATATTAGCCCACCTCCCTCCTGGAGATGCGGCTACCATCTCTGCCAAATAGAAATGTCGTATAGCTTCCTCTCTCCTCTATGCAGCACTAGACTGGCCTATGCACTCCCTTCTAGAGCTTGTAGATCTGCTACCCCTTGTTGTTGCTCAGTAATTGAGAATTCGAATTCCCTAGCTAGGAATTCTCTAAGGAAGAAATTCCCTCACTATGCCATCTGACGCAAGCCTAGAGCCTAGCCTGCAATACCCAGGATCTCCATTAATTTGTTCATGACAAATTACATCTCAGTAAATGCCCAACTTAAACAAAAAAACTCATTCACTGGCATATTCATTCTTTGAATCCTTCATAGCAAACCAAATGATAATGTGAGTTCAAATCTCTCTACACATAAATTCATTTTGAAGTCTTAAGTGAAGACTTTAATTAGAACTCCATTAAGTTAACCTCTTGACCAAAGCTTATCTCCTCTTAACTCAACATTTAGGTGCGCCCTTAAAACTCCCCAGTTTGAAGATAATTATCAATTAACATATAGTCATGACAATTTTAATGTCAATGACACATACATGACTTCCCCATGCAATCAGCGCTCCTTTCTTCTATTTGCCATTCAACCTGCGCTCCTACAGTTCAATTCCAGTAATTCGATTTCATTTCAATAGTGTCCTGGAATACCAAAATTATTTACTCACCATGTATCCCAGCATCTGCACCTCAGTAATGATTATGGAATTGCCATTTCTTCACACAGTTATTAAAACCGGTTCTAATTGCATTCCAATGAATAAACAGAGTTTCAGGAATACAGTCCTGTGTTCTCCAGAGTTTCAGGAATACGGTCCTGTGTT
>APFE030509645.1:0-10071 GCA_000404065.3 Pinus taeda
ATTAAAAAGTCAATTTTAATTCGTTTCTAGATCTAGTTCTTTATTAATATTAATAATTATTATTAATAATTAGGCCATAAGACATTTCCCTTTGAAATCAAGTTCCCTCTTCCCCACCTGTCATCATTGTGTACCATAAGAATATATGTTAGATAATATATGTTAGATGATTGAAAAAAGTTCAACTGTTCGATCAGGAGGAAAGTAGTTATGAATTCATTGTATAGTGGTATTGGATTCCAATGCATGGGTAATGGCTCATATTATAAAGATCAAGGATTCCATTTGATTAAATTAACATGACAGGGAAATTTTTGCATTCACCACTGCAACCACAATGACCACAACTACCCATGTTCATGGTCTTTGTAGCAGCAGTGGCAGCTTCAACGGTGCAAACTCTTCATCGCCCTACCTCGTGTGTCCACGCCCACAACTTCCAAGAGGTAGTTATGCAGTGCCCCCAAACCCATTATTTTCTTTTTGCAGTATGATATAATGAAATTATTGATTGATTTTTTCACAGAGAGGGTTAGGGACGTGGTTGTGGCAAAGTATGGGGAGAAGAGAATTTACTACAATCTCCAACACCACTGGAACTTAGGACCTATACGACTTTGATACCGGCTCTTCCTACAACTCCTTAGAGGTACCTGCCCAATTAATTCATACCTTTTACTTTATTCGTTGTATGGGAAGGATTCATGATGATTCTATTTCTTTGTGTGTGTAGATAGAGAAAATTATTTGATACTTTTGTGAAGTCCTTAACCAAGAGAGGGTTGGTGCTCAAGTTCCTTTTATGAGAGGGAGGAGGGGCATTGGCCTATGTGGGCACCAACGCCTTCAAGGATCACCACAACTACAACAGAAAAAGTTTCCCATGTACATGGTCTCTACAGTAGCAACAATGGCTTCAACACTCACAAATTCTCAATCGCCCCACCTTGCGTGTGCATGCTCACAACTTCCAAGAGGTAATTTTGTAGTGGCCCCCAACCCATTATTTTCTTTTTGCAGTACGACACAATGAAATTCTTGATTTATTTTGAAGGAAGAGGGCCAGGGATGTGGTTGTGGCCAAGTATGCGGAGAAGAGCATTTACTTCGATGTGGAGGACATCAGAAACACCATTGAGGCATGGCACCTGTATAGCTTCGATACCCCCTCTCCCCACAACCCCTTATAGGTACCTAACCAATTCATTCAGACTTTTTACTTTCTCTGTTGTATGGAAAGGATTGATGATGATGTTATTTCTATGTATGTTCAAACAAAGAAAATTCTTTCATAATTTTACGAAGTCATTCACCAAGAGAGGGATGTTGCTCAAGCTTCTTTTGTTGGCAGGAGGAGGTGCATTAGCCTATACGGGTGCCAACGCCACTGATGACATTCTTCCCACCACGAGAAACCCCCACTAGCCCCTTATATTGGGCCTCGGAGGAAAGATTTAACTATATGCACATTCTTTCTTTTTCTTTGTATTAAGTTCCTGCTACACTTAGCAATTTATTCTGTCATACCAACTTTGCTCTTCGATATGAAATTTGGAATTGCAATTAAATGTCTCCATAATTCTTTCTTGAGTCTCAAGCCTCTATGCATCTCTCTTAGCACAACACTACATCAACACTACGTTTTATTCTTACTTTTTATTCTTATTTGTGAGGGAAATTGGGTCAAAGTGAAAAACACAAGTGTTTTATTTTTAGGATATTTTTATTTAGATTGCATATTTCAAGAATATTTTAGAATCCTATGAACATCAATCTCGTTAATTGTTTAACCTTTCTACTATACCATAATCTAACAAAGTCAAATATTCTACTTGGTTGTTATCCTTGGAATTATGAGATATTTACAAAATATACAATTGGAATGAGCTCAACAGTTTACCTATCCATATATGTTTTACCTTCATGTTTTAGTTTTTTCCTCAAGATATTTGAATAAACAGAGCATTTTAATTTATTCAAACACATAGTTGGGAACAAAATAACAAAGACACACATATTTGGGAACAAAATAACAGAGACGATATAAAAACAGAAGAAAGAAAGTTACAAAAGAATGTGGTTTATAACTATGGTTTTTTTTCTACTTCAGTTTCATATTTATAGTTAAAGTATTGGATTATTTATGATTTTTTCATGTTTAGATTGTTAGTTATGGTTCAATTGCATATTTCATAATATTTAATGAATATGAGGTGTTTATAAAAATACATCTTATATGAGGAAATTTCATTGTTTTGTTTGCTACTATATTTGTGCTTAATCTTTTTTTGGATAGCTCATGTTCATTTTCCTGTTTAAATTGTTAATTATGAGTGGATTACAGATCTGTCCACCAAGAGAGGGTTTGTTGCTCAAGCTCCTTTTGTCAGTGGGAAGAGGGGCATTGGCCTATGCGAGCACCAATGCCATCATCAACATTCTTCCCATCATGGAGGCCCTCAACAGCCCCCTACATTGGGCCCCACAGGAAAAGGAAAGATCTAAGTATGTGCACATTCTTTCTTTATCTCTATATTTCCGTAGCGCTACTCTCAGTGATTTCTGCTTTGTAATACCAACTCTTCTCTTTGATATGAAATTTTGAATTCCAATTAAATGTCTCCACAATTATTTCCTTAGTCTCAATCCTCTATGCTTCTCTCTTTGCACAACACTGCATCTAACACTATATTTTATTCTTATTTTTACAGGAAATTGGGTCAAAGTGAAAAACACAAGTGTTCTATTTTTAGGGCATTTTTATTTAGATTACATATTTCGAGAATATTTCACAATCCTATGAAGATAAATATGGCTAATTGTTTTAGTTTTTTCCCTAAGACATGTAAATAAATAGAGAATTTTAACTTATTCAAACACATAGGTGGGTAGAAAAAAACAAAGAACATATAAAACCAGAAGAAATAAAGTTGCAGAAGAATGTGGTTCACAACTATGGTTTTGTTGGTGACTTTAGTTTCATAATTATACTTATAAAATACAAATCATAAAAAGTGTTCTATATGAATGTTTCAAATAAAAAGATATTAGAGTATTGATTTTGATAATGGAAAATGTTTAGTATACACCATACGGTGTGCTGAACAATTTTCTCCACTTCCATATGAAATTATTCAAACTCTTAAGATCTGAAATCCTGATCCATATCTTCTCATTACAAGCAACACACCCTTATGTGAGAGGCGAATATTTTCTTTATCTAAATTCCATTATGTAGTTGTAATGTAATAATATAAAAGTTTACGAGGATGGTTTTTTTTCACTCAATTCTATATTCAGAATTATTGGAGGATGCGAGTTTATGAGAATTGTTGTTTTCTCTTATTTCCGTCTTCACAATTGTAGTTGTGTTTATTGTAACATACGAGTTTATCAAGATTGTTGTTTTGTTTGAATTCTGCCTCGACATCTGAAGTAGCTTTTGAATTTATGAGGATTGTCATCTTCCCTTCAATTCCATCTTCAAAACTGCAGTAGTATAAAATATTATGATAAATATATATAGATTGTGTTATGTTAGGAATACTATTGAAATTTAAGGAATATACTTTGTTGGGAAGAAATTGTACTCAATAGTTCAAAATGCACATTAAATCTCATATATAAGTTTGAAGAAGGGGTTTATCGACCTAGTTTTTCATTTGGATTTGTATTTATGCTATTTTGATCAAGGTTGGTCCAAATGGAGCTATTGCTCATTACGAGGTAAGGCACTCCCCTTTGAAATCAGCTCCCCTCTTGCGGGCCTTTCATAATTGTGTGCCATAAGATTATATGTTAGGTGATTGAAAACAGTTAAACTATTCAATGAGGGGGGAGTAGTACTACAACTAGATACTTTAATGGCAAATGAACCTCTCAAATATTAGGAACTTACAAATCTCATAAATAGCATGCTTAAGAAGTTTGTCCAATGAATTTGGACTTACTCTAGCATCTAGACCACAAGGAAAATTTCCATTTTATATTCCAATGAATTTGGACTTACTCTAGCATCTAGACCACAAGGAAAATTTCCATTTTATATTTCCACTCATGTACTGAGAAATGGCATTGCCTGGTTTGGTAATTTGACAAAAATAAAGTAATGACAAATTATTCTTCCTTATTAATAGACATTCTTACTTCCTCCTGGTATTTCTGAGGGTTTTGAAATCTAACCCTTTAATGAGCTTTAGAAAGGAAAGCATGGAGTTAAAATGTATTCTTTAATATTCCCTAAAACTAAATAAAAGAAAAGTTGTTGGCAATGGGATTTCCATGCCAGACACAACAACCAATTCATTCTTTGTTTTATGGTTGATATTGTCATTGGCAATGCCACATTCAATCAAATTCTATATCCATTCTTTGAATAGAAATATGTGTATATGAATGATGCTTGGCCATAGCTATTGAGGAAAGAATCGAATTTTGTTCTTCCTTCTTTGGATCACACCTCCTTTTGGACTAATCAAAGGTTTTATTACTTAAACACCTTTCCTTTAGACGCAAATAAACTTTAACACTCAATCAAATATTTCAAACCATCTTGACAATCTTAATCTCATGTTTTGTGTAGTGACTTTGAAGATATATTTGATTGGAATCATTTTACTAAAACATTGAAAGAAGATATCATAATTGTGAAATCTCTACATGCATCTTATGTGAAAATTGAGCCTTTACAAAAATCCCCAATATCATGGTCAAAGGTTGGATCACTAACACTTCAATTATTTTACTGTTTAGAGTTTGATCTTGTAAAGTTGGTCAATATCACAAAGAATGCTCCAATTTTCTTATTGCAACATGTATTATTTGGATGTAGCATACATACTACAAGGAATAAATGTTCCCCTTATTGAAGAAGCATGTGATTATAAATGTTACTCATACAAATTATCAACTTGCAAATAATGGACTTCCTAATTCCATTCAAAAGATGAGATGTTGTACAAACTATAGAGCCCAGAGGTACACAAAATCTATAGAAGAGATTGGGAAGAAATTGGTAGCTAGGATGAAAAATAATGGGAAGCCTTACATTACCCTTCATCTAAGGTAAGAAGAAAAACAATAAACTATGATGTTAACTTAGATCAAGTTCAATAAATTGAACCTGTACATGTTAAGTTCTTAAAAAATGTGAAGTCATAATATTAATGTATGTAAAATGAAGTAAAAATCAAGTGTTTTATCAACAATACACATTTAAATCTTTTATCACGTTACAACAAGATGAATTAATTCGTAGAAATTAATGATTTTCTATCTGTAATAATGTAGATATGAGAAGTACATCTTAGCATTCACTGGCTGTGCACACAACCTTACATTGGATGAAGTAGAGGAGCTACGTGAAATGTGATATAATGTAAATAATTAGAAGGAGAAGGAAATTGATGTTGAAGAAAAGTGGAAGTGGTGAGGTTGTCCTTTAACTTCATGTGAGACTTCTTTTTTCTTGAATGATTTGGTCTATTTACCAACAACAAATATTTACATTGCAACAGAGGAAATGTATCACAATGGTGGCATGAGAGCTTTGTAAAATGAATTCCCAAATGTATTTTCACATTCAAATCTTGTTATAGAAGAGGAGCTTGAGCCTTTTAAAAACTATCAGAATAGACTTGTTACATTGGACTATATTTTAGCACTAGACATTGATGTGTTTTTGTATACTTACAATGGAAACATGAGAAAGGTTGTTCAAGCGCATAAACTGTTTGAAAGTTTCAGGAAAACTATAAATCTTGACACGTAAGAGTTTTACGAATTTTACTTACCATATTGAAGGAAATGATTGGTATTTTTCTTTGATTAAAACAATCGTTGGTAGAAGGAATTTTACATGCTATACAACAATATAAAAATGAAGTGCACCTATAATGATTGTGATTTCTTTTGTCATTATGGAAAATCTGATCAAACTGATAGACAAAATAGATCCAGGACACATTTCTTAGAATAACTTTGCATCCAAAGTGAAGGCTGCACATTTTAACCAAGTTGGAGCTCCTTATCCAAGAGAAGCTAGTGATTTACTAAGACTGGAGGAAAAATTCTATGCCAATCCCTTCCCTAGTTGTATATGTAAAATTCATATTTAAAATCAAAGACTACTAAGGAAACAATAGCATGCATAAGCATAGCCCAACTATATATAAGATTTCAGATACTCTGGTATTGTACTATAAATTGCAGCACAAAGGTGAATTTTACTTCCAGCTGGTATTTTCAAGGGTTTTGAATGCTAACCCTTTAACAAGCTTTAGAAATGAAAGCGGGGAGTTAATATGTATTCTTTAATATTCTCTAAAATTGAACAAGAGAGGAGCTGTCGGTAGTGGGATTGCCATCCTAGACACAACAACCAATTCATTTTTTGTTGTATGGTTGATACTTTCATTTCCATTTCGCGTTCAATGAAATTCTATATCAATTCTTTGAAGAAAACTATGCATATATGAGTGATGCTTGGCCATAGCTATTGAGGAAAGAATTAGTTTTTGACAACCAATCGACACAACCACCCTTCACACACTACTAATTAAACTCTTTGTTAGAATGTTGCATGATTTAGTATAATTTGATTGAGTTGATATCCTCCTAGCAATGCAACCTACATATGCTTCTATTTCCAATCATTTCCATACTAGTTGGGGAGCTTCATAATTTAGGAAGTTGATTTGATTCTTTGTGGTCGACATTTAGGAAGTCTTTCCCACAACCACTGAACATTGACGTCTGAGAAAAAATAATAACTTTTTATACATCAGGAATTTTTAAATGCAACAAACATATACAAGAGTGTGAAGGAACATCCGATAAATTCATACTCCGTAATTATTTGAAACCTCTATAGCTCAAATCAATGAAATTTAGATTCTTGTTTCACATTATTTTGCTTCTCCCTCAAACCCTAATCTACATATTTATACTTTTGTTGATATCATATGTTGTGGTTTTAAATCTCATCAAGCTTGCAGAGAAGAGATCTTCATCTATATATTATTTTTCATGTACACAGAGCTCCTACAGCCCAGTCTCGAGTCAAAGATGATTGATCCTTGCACATCATGAGGTCTAGCCCATTGAAATAGTCTAGTCCATTTTTTTCAATAAGATGTGAAGATATGATCACAACTTGCATAGGATGTTACTACATAATTCATGTGGAGGTTTCTGCTCTTCCTGATAATACCTAATCTTATAACTCAAAATCTCAAAATAAAGTGAAACTAAATCAAAATTCAACCAAATTATTTTGGATTTTAGAGAATGGTAGAGATAAACATTGTGCAATATTATCATGGCTAGAATATTGATGGTAAATCCATTCTGTATTAAACACATTTTTATTAATCTAAAATTGTTATTTAAACAAAGGTTGATTGGTTAGATTTCTATGATAGAAAATTGCAAAAGTTTAAAATCATAAAATGTTTAGTATTTTATTTTATCAAAATGTACTTTTAATCAACTTGCATTAATTGTAAAAATGTGGATGAAGACACAATGCACATAGGTTTAAAGTATTACTTCTTTTAAAAAAAATTATATTATTAACACAAAGTCAATTGTTTTTCTTTAGCTTTAGTGTCAAATTTTTATAAATTAAATTATCTTTACAAATAATTAATCAAGAAAATAAATATTTTTTATGAATAAATTTATTTACAAATAATTTATATATAAATTACAATTGAAATTTGATTTAAAAATATCATGATGAGGACACCATCACATAGGTTTAAAGTATTACTTCTTTTTATTTATTTTTGCTTGCACTCTAGAAGATGCTCTCCAATAGGTCTCCTTTTTTTACAATGATTCCTTTTCTAGATGCAAGTTGATTTTACTTTCTTCGCTTTAAATCTTATTCTTCACCCTCGTTGTAATCTTCAACGTCATATCCCTTCTCCTCATTGTCTTCTTCATCAATGTCCTCTAATTCATCTAGCTGGGAAGATTCTCTATTAAATCATGACACATCAAGTGGAATTAATTTAAAGCCTTAACATAAACTAATGGTAGATGTACTTTTTTATGAAATGCTTGATTTAAATCATTTACTTATAAAGGTTCCAAAATCTTAATGAAGAGCGTTTTCATAAATTCTTCACTTTGAACATTATCTTCACTTTTAACATATCTTGGTTGGAATCTCCCTGAAACGTAATATATGATAAAAAAGAAACACGAGTAAAATGCTAGTTTTATTTTTTTAACTATTCTAATGGTTAATTAATAATATTGATATTTCTAATTCATTAATTATTATTTAATTTTTTTAGTCATAATTCAATAATTTAATTATAATCATGGTCTTAATATAGTCAAAATTATTGAGAATAATAATAATAATAAATAATTAAAAATCTAATCATTGTATAATTTTATTAACATTTATCCTCAATAAATTCTAATATCTATTCCCTAACGTCTCTCCCATCACCATTTCTCTTTAAAAGTATTGGTCTCAGTTTCTCTTCATCATTGTCCATGCTTCATGTCTCTCATGATGGGTAGCATCCCATGTTTCAAAGAATATTAACACAAAATATCTTGAAGCAATTTATTCATTATGAATTATAGATTATTAAAATATAATCATAGTAAAGTCGATGTTTAATCAAACTCTTTATGTTTAACAATAAAACTAATTAGTGTAGCCATATAAATTAAATGGTTATATCCATGAAAATCATCAAAACACTTATCCCTCATACATTTCATATTGTTTCAATTAAAATAATTATAAAAATGAACTAAAATACAACTTTATTTTGAATTATTATTACTCTGTTGTTTTCAAGTTTATGTCAACTTTAAGATCATTGTAGGACTAATTTGTGCTTTGAGTAGTCATGAACAATGGGCATATAAGCCGTCAAAATTACCCAAGGATTAGACCTGGTTTGGGCCACATCATCCCTTAGCATGGCTAGATTTTTTCCCACGAGTTTCTAACTTGTGACCTTTACATAGGAAATGCCTTAACATAATACACATGAGTTAAAGATATATACATTTAAAAAGGAATTTATTGAACTATATTGTTAATAATCTAGATTCGCCCAACTCTAACATGAAAAATCTTAATTTGTAAATAACTCTTGTGATAATACTATGTCTTATCAATACCACATGCCCAATATGTCATGTGTTGATATGGCATTTTTTTTAATTAATTAATTTGAGAAAAAATAATTAAATTGTAAACCTTGATTTGTGAATATTAGTATGAATGTTCTTACATATTTTATGAAGGTTAAATCTCAAAGATGCACCTAACAATTATTGATAATTAAATTAAAATTGTGGAAGAACTATTTTGAAATAAGCATGTTTATCAACGTAATTAAGTTTTACATATTTATTTAAGTTATCAAACAATAACATATTAAGGTGTGAGCTTTGACATTTATCTCAATTGGTGGGAGGTCATGGGTTCAATTTCCTAGACACTCTCATGGCAAGGCTCCATGGTTTTGAGAGCAAGTGATCATATGCAATAGATAGATATGTGTGGTACACATTTTATGATCCATGTTTTGAGCCTTAGAGAAATTGATCATATGCAATAGATAGATATCTGTGGTACAAATTTTCTGTGGAAATGTAGAAAAAAGTCTAAACACTCTCTCAATTAGGTTGTGTGGTTGAGACGATATAAAGTAATTCTTTCACGTAGATTTGTGTTAGCTTCTCCAAAAACTATAAACCACATAAGGAAAAAAAGCCTCTTAAAATATTAAAAAAGAAACATAAATTTAAATATTAAAAGTGGAAAATCTTAACCCAAAAAACCATAAATTTTCAAAATGGAATCAAATTTATGTATGCAATAAAATACTCTTTAGTATTTGAAATATACTAAAAATATATATTTATAAGGCTAAGAAAGATAGACATGGTTATAAGTGTTAGCGAATGAAGTGGCGAAGGAAAAGCATATTGCAAATAATCATTAACCTTAAATATTTCCATGAAAATATAATAATATACAAATTATGGTTATAACATAAAATAAATCAATTTATTTTTATTTTTATTAATTTC
>APFE030509655.1:0-12090 GCA_000404065.3 Pinus taeda
GTATTTTATAATGTTTTATGTGTTTCTTAAATATTTTGTTATTATTTTGATTTTTTTTATTTTTTCCGGAGATATTGAGTTTGGGGTTAAGTAATTTGCTAATGGGAAAGCTAAAGATAGTGAAGGCTATCAAGTTGAAACTTTAAAATGGGAGAGTCTATCATCGTCCCTCACATACACACGTTGTTTAATTTCACAATCAAGAAAGGCTTCCCTAAGCCTTGGATGTAGAGTCTCATTGTACCTATTTTTAAAAGTGGGGACAAAAGCATTGCGTCTAATTATAGGATCATTATGATTAACCTCATTTTAGCCAAGTTGTACCAAATTGTTTTGGAAAAGAAGATTAGCATATGGCTTGAAATCCATGGTAAAAGAGCTAAATGCCAAGCTGGGATTAGGAAATATTATTCAACAATGGACCATCTTGTTACTCTTAGGGTCATTGCAAAGGAATGTCACAATAATATAATTGATCTCTTCTATTGTTTCATTGACTTAACAAAATCTTCTGACACCATTCGTATGACAAAAGCTATAAAAGAGGCTAGAAGAGATAATGATTTCTCTCAAGTTCAAGGTTGTTGTGACAAGGTTGTATGAGAATGTTATTGCCAAGATTTAGACCATCAAACTCACAATGGTCATTTTGATAATAGAGGAGAAGCAATGGATACTGACTTAAAAAATATTAGGCTATTTATTTAGATGTTGCATTACCTATTGAAACAAATGATTTAAATGCATGGTCTATTGATTTTGGCGCCTCCATTCATATGTCTTGTAGCATTGGTTTGAAAATTATCATGAAACTAATAATGGTGTAACTATATGTCTTGGGGATGATCACTCACATCAAATTAACTAGTATGCCAATGTATTTGGGGCATTACCAAATGGTTATGTTAAATAGATTCGGAATGTGATGCATGTGTCTCGTATTAAGAATAATTTAATTTGTATTTCTACCATAATATGTCAAGATTTGAAGGTAGAATTTGTAAAGTCACATTGCATGGTGTAAGATATGTAGGATCACTTCAAGGTTATTACAACAGGTGTCAGATTTGGAGGCTTATAGAATTTTCATGTGGCAAGAAAAATCAAGCATTGGCATCCACAACCATGACAACATAAGTTCTTTTGGCATGAAAGATATCACCACCTTAACTACCATAATTTTTTGCTACTTCAAAAACAAGGAATAGTGGAGGGACTTCCATTATTTAATAATGAATATTTTGTATGTGAAGGGCGTGCATTAGGGAAGATGCATAGGGAAGAATTCCCTACTCATATAGATAGAAGAAAAAGGGATATTCTTGAACTTGCACATGTGGATGTGTGTGGGGCTATGTAGACTAGTTCACTAGGTGGAACATATTATTTCTTGATCTTTATTTATGTTTGAGCAAAATATACATGGGTTTATTTGATGAAAAAGAAAATTGATGTATTTGAATACTTTAAAGAGGTAAAATATTTGGTTCAGAAGCAAACAAGAAAATGCATCAAGATCTTCGAATCAAATCAAAGGGGAGGATATACATTAGGTGTGTTCATAAATATTGCAAATCCCATGGAATTGTACAATAGTACACAATTTCACATACTCCACAACACAACAAAGTAATTGAAAGAAAGAACATAACCCTAGTAGAATGTGCATGGAGCATGTTAAAAGGTAAAAATCTTACCGATGCCTTTGGGGATGAAGTTTTTAGTACTACTATTTATTTGAAAAGTAGAAGTCCAACTAAAATTTTATACCATAAAACTTATTTTGGATCTCTTTATGGCTATAAATAAACAATATTCCATTTATGAATATTTGGAAGTAAAGTATTTTCTCATGTTCTCAAGGATGATAGGAAAAAACTTGATGCAAAGCAACCAAGTGCATTTTCATTAGTTAATGTTATGATCATATTTAAGCATATAAGATGTTTGATCCATCCATAAATAATATTTTTCAAGCAGAGATATGTTATTTCATGACTATGAAAATGAAGGCCATAAGGAGGATATAATGATGAATGGCATATTCCTTATGATTATATGATGATGTCAAGAAACAAGTAAATGATAAACAAAACAATAAAAGGGAGGAAGAATCCAACGACATGGACACTTGTAGCAGCCACTACACACCAATAGGAGGAGATGATTCACCATAAATCAAGATAAGAGGTAGAAGCAGTGAAGCACCAATAAGGTCATCATATCAAAATCAACCACATGTAATGTATAAATACTATGCCTTGTGACTGAAGTAGTCAATATCGTAGAATCTTTGAATTTTGAACAAGCTAATGAAAATAAATAATGGAGAGATGCAATGAAGGAAGAGTATGATTCCATAATGAAAAATCATACTTGGGATTAACAGAGTTTTATAAGAATAAAGTACTCATAGGATCTAATGGTTTTTCAAACCCAAATTTAATATTGATGGAAGTGTAGATAGATATAAAGCTAGATTGGTGGAAAAAAGTTACTCATACAAAGAGGAAATTTACTACAATGAAACCTTTTCACCTATAGCTAATCTAAAGACAATTAGATAACGATTGCATTAGCTATAAAATATAATTGGAAACTACATCAACTAGATTTTATGTCTTCTTTTTTGAGTAGGGGACTAGAGGAAGAAGTATACATTCTTCAGTTAGAAGGATTTGTAAAGAAGGGTCAGGAACATCTTGCGTGTAAATTAAAGAAATCTTTATATGCATTCAAATAAGCACCAAGATCTTGGTATGTGAAGATTAGTGCTTTTCGATATTTTTTTTATGAAAGTAAGAGTGGTTCTACCTATATGTCAAGTCAAATCAAAAGGGGAATGTTGCTTTGATTTTCTTGATTGTTGATGATATTATTATAATAGGCAATGCATCTAAGTTGATTGATGAAGTCGAAAGACAATTGTCACATCTTTTTGAGATGAAATACCCTAGTTAATTGGATTATTGCTTAAGTCTTGAATATGGAGAGAAATTGGTGAAACACTAGCTACACATAGCAAATATACAAGATAGCTACATATAAGGTTTTATATGAATCAATGTAAGATAGTGTCAATTCGTTTAGAACATAATGCCAAACTCTACAATGATGATGGGACACAAGAGGTGGATGGTACACTGTATCGTTAGATGGTGGGAAGTCTAAACTATCTCACCACCATTAGGCCAAACATAGCATATTCAGTCAACATCTTGAGTCAGTACAATGAGAAGCCTCTTGAAATCCATTGAAAAACAATGAAGAGAGTCCTTCGGTATTTGAAAGGGATTGGTAATTTTGGTATTAAATATATTGATGATTTTGATGATCAGTTGGAAATTTATTCTCATTGAAATTGGGATAGAAATTCTAATTACAGGAGATCAACTTCAAGATATGAATTTAGCCTTGGATCCAACATTGTGTCATGAAGCAGCAATAAATAACCCATTGTTTCTTTGTCATCAATTGGAGTTCAGGACAAAGATTTGTGTAGTGCTACTTGCAAAGAAGTTTGGTTAAGGTGGACCCTTGAAGATGTGGGAGAAGAACATAAAATGCCAATTATTATCAAATGTGATAATCAAATTCCATAAAACTAGCTAACAATCCTTTCTACCATGTAAGATAAAATAACATTGAGACTTACTATCATTTAGTTAGGAAAAATGTGCAGTCTAAAGAAATTGATTTATCTTGTTTTAATGCAAATGAAAATGTGGTTGACATCTTTACAAAGCCCCTTGGAAAGATAAAGTTTGAAATTTTGGAAACTTGACAAAAGTGGTGGGTGGGGGAGGGTGGGATGAATGAGTTTATTGCATTCATGGACATCAAATTTCTATGTACTTTTATTTTTAAAATTTATTTGAACTCATAAATGAGTAGCATTCCTCCATACAAAAGGAAAATTTTAACACATGAACAACATTCCATGACAACATAAAACCAACACATAAAATAAACACATATGGACACCAGATATAAGTGGAAACCCATAAAGGGATAATACCACATATTTTTTGTTTTTGTGATGGAAAGGAAGGGTCCTACTTCCTTTATTACATCAATATTTCGTAGGCTCCAACCTCTCTGCAATTCTACAAGCTACAACTTGCTAGGAATCTCCTATTCCCACTTACATAAATTTTATGCAGGCTACAACCCACAGGAGGCTCCCACCTATTTTTTTTCAAGCTACAACTTGAAAGGAGACTACAATCCCATGACACGTAAAAATTATTATGTGCTTGTTTACCTAGACAATGATTATGAATACCTCCATCTCCATTTTAGCTTCTTCTCCTCCTCAAATTTGCTTCACATATGCTCTTCCACCTCCATTTCCTTGTGCTAGGTAACTTATGAACAACAAATCAACTCTTCCACATCCTCTCTAACTTTTCATCCTTCCAAAATCACATATTTTATAAAAAAACTTTGTTGGTTTTTAGTATTCCACATAAGAATATGAAGAAAATAGTCTTTCCTCTTTGCATTCCACTAATTCATTTCACACCTTTTCATATTTTGAATATTTAAACAAAATAAATGCTCCATTAAACATTAATTTTAGCCACTTGTAATGATTAAATACACCAACATAATGCAGGGACCATGTAACTTTATAGGGATAACATGAGGCCATGTAACTGAGCATTCAAATCTCCAATCACCAAGCATCTCTAAGACTCATAAGAAACAGAGAATTCATACCTCATGATCAACAACCTTATCTTTGTGGCTTCAACCATAACATCATAGCATTATACCGTATGCTATCAAAATATAAACACAATAAGCATAACACCACTTGCACCAACACAAGCATTCCATTAACTTCAACTTTGAATCGGCATACATCAACTAACCCTTTTCCATCAATGACAACTTTTCCAACAATATCCCCCTTTGAAATTGGTGATAACACTCAATCCATCCCCTTATGTCCCGAGAAGCATTTATCCTTAACTCTGCATACCTCCACCTTTGACATCAATGGAAAGGGGGTATGATTGAATGAAAATATGTTAAGGAGATATCCCTCTTAGTAATTTCACAAACTCTCGATGTATCTCATCACTTTTATGCTCACCTTAACAAATTCACCATGCCTAGTTCATCATCAACTTTCATTGTTGGACCAAATGAAAACAAATATCATAAGAGGTGGATTCATTGAAATAGGGTCCTAGAAGTAGAAACTTTTGAGTTGGAGAAATATGTGTTCTTCTCAACATAAATTCTTACCAAAACTGCCATTGAGGGAGTTTAATTATAATCTAAGTGAAACATAGTTCAAAGGGGAAGCCCAAATATCTGCTAAAGGAAAACTTAGAGATCTCATGGCTGAAGTAACATTTCATGTTTAGCCCCAACAGATCTAAGTAATCTCCTCTGGGTAGAATAAGCATTATCTAATATTCTACTTGAAACACATCTTACCCGTGAATACATCTTACAAAAAATACTATAGAACAACATATGGAGAGAGATTGTAGAGACAATACTATAGTCTAGTCATAGATAGACTTGTAGGCGACAACCTTCACTGGTACACCATACTCTGCCAGTTTCCATCATTCTCTACAATCATATAGTATACATACTCCCTACAACAAATTTGGTATGAATTAAATAAATAAGTATTACAATCCATAATATATTTCTATAATTGAATTGAAAAGAAAAGTAGCGTGTGTTTGTCAACCCTTGTGGTTTTCCAACTGTCCACTATAGTCTATCATTGCAATTCCTCCAAAATGTTTAACAGATAGACTATGGTGTCAGATGTAATCCCTATCAACATGGTAAAATTTTATTTTAATGTTGTAGTCTAGTGGGTTTCTTCATGCATATTCAATGTAGGAGCTTGGCTCTTTGAATTGTGACTTATGTACCTTATTGTCTGTAATATGATGCCTTCTTTGGAAGTGCAATGAATTGTACATTGTGTAGGATTCAATGGGCGATAAAATATATTCCTTCTTCATAATTTTGATCATTGTCATCTATTGTTATATTCTCTATCATCAGTTCGAGTCTCCCTCCACACTCCTGGTTCCTTCCTTAGCTACAAATTAATTTCCCTAAGGAGTTAATTTCAATCATGGTCACTGGACACAAGCACTTGGAATAAGTCTTTCAAAATGTGATTGGTTTATCTTCATGCAGAATGTCCCGAGGAATTTCTAAATAAGATGTCATTTCATGTCATGCAACCTCCATCATACCATACAAGCCACTAGTTGCAATTGAATTTCATATAATAATATTATCAAAATAAAAGCTTTAATTTCTCTGGGCCTGTAGTTCTTTTGCAATGAGTTATAGACCATATGGTTTTCCTAATATTCAAACAACAATTGTCTATAGAAAATTCTTTGAGGAACCATGCTTCTCTAGGAGTTCAACAACAATGTTTCGACCAAAACCAGAAGCAACTTGTTTTAGGCTAGGAATACAATCGCTCTCATATGCATGCATGTGGATTCCAGTGAACACAACCATCACATTCCTTTATATTTAATTCCATTCCCTTGTATATTGACCATACGATCTCTTTCCATGAATTTTCACATGCACACCCTCTTTTATTCATGCTTATAGATTTCCTCATAGTTATACATTTCACGCACAGTTCTAGTACAATTTTCCTAACAATATTAACCAATGAAAATCCATTTTTAGAAATATCCATCCATATGAAGTAATAAAAATGAATTGGTTACTTAAATATTTCATGTTATGTAACTAGATCAAAAAAATAAAAGAAAAGATAGATCAACGACTTGAAAATAAGCCTCTTCAAGGGGGAAACCTCCTTTTACATCACATAAATGAACAATTCTTGGATCATTAAAATAATAAGACCTCCTTGGTATATATAGGAGTCTAAAGGGTAAAAATATAATTAGGGCCTACATAACAATAACAATGTAAGGACTCAACAATAATAATAGTCGGTTTCTATGGGTAAAAACAATAATAATATGGGGGTTCTATGGGGCACAACAATAACAATATGGGGGCTACACTAGTATTACAGGGACCGAACATGTCCCTTTCCTTAAAAAAAGTGTTTTCCTCAACACCTGAGTAGTTCTAGATGCTTCCATATCAAATACTCATCCTCCAATGTGGAATATTCAGTAGGTAAGTTCTTGCACTTAATGATATGCTCTGAAATTGATTGCTTACGTAGTTGCCATATTCTAGTTTCTATGATAGCTTTAGGTTCCAATATGATTGTTCCTTCCTCATCAAGTTCTGACAATGTAGTTTGATCTGGGATCTTTTCACCTATAACCTTCTTTAAGCATGAAACATGGAAAACTAAGTGTACTCGTGAAGATGCAGACAACTCCAATTTGTATTCCATAGTACCAACCCTTTGCAATACCTTGTAAGGGCCATATTAATTGGGTGATAATATTTATCCTTCTTGGTTGTTTGAGGGACATTTGTTTGTATGGTTTTATTCGTAAAAATACCCAATTGCCCACATCAAAACTTCTTTCACTGCGATGCTAAGCTTCCTATTGTTTCATTCAATTTTGCACCAGAGTTAGGTTATCCTTTAAGAGTTGGAGAACTTGTTTTTGATGCTTGATGTGATATTCTACTGCTTAAACCTTAGAATTCTCTCTTAAAGACGATGTGATTAACAGTGGATGATATCCATAAAGCACCGTAAATGGGGTCATTGTTTTTTTGGTATGGAAGGAAGTATTATATGACCATTCTGCCAGAGGTAACCTCTTGACCCATTGTCTTTATTTATCAGATACAAAACAACAAATATATCCTTCCAAACATTTGTTCACTATCTTAGTTTTCCCATCAAATTGAGGATGATATGCTAAACTATGAGCTATGCTTAACCATGGTTGATTTTCATATTGAGACAATATGTGTCACAATCTAACGTTGAACCATGGCTAGCCATGGATGACCACGGTTGTTACAGTGTGACATTGGATAATGAGACAATCTTTGTCATAATGTGACCATGGTTGACCATGATTGATTTTCATATTGAGAGAATCTTTGTCATAATGCAACATTGAAAATGGTTCATATTCATATTGAGGCAATGCTTGTAACAATGTGGCGTTGGACCATGGTAGACCTTAATTGAACATGACCGACCATGTTTGACCAATGTTGACCATGATTCACCATGGTTGACCATGATTGGTTTCCATATTGAGAAAATATTTGTCACAAATCCAGTGGATTAATATTATAAACCTAAGGGATATAAACCCTAAGATAAATATTATAAACTCTAAAATAAAAATTAAACCTTAACATTAATATTATAAACCTCAAGATTAATATTATAAGTAAAAAGCAAACATGGTTGAGTTTCATATTAAGATAATCTTTGCCACAACGCGATGATGGACCATGGTCGACCATGATTGATTTTCATATTGAGAGAATCTTTATCACAATGCAGAGCTAGACCCTGGTTGACCATGGTTGATTTTCATATTCATACAATCTTTGTCACAGTGCGACGTTGGACCATGGTTGACCATAGATGACCGTGGTTGTCACAATGTGATGTTGGGCCATGAGAGAATCTTTGTCTCAATATGACCATGGTTATTGGTCATGGTCTATTTTCATATTGAGCCAATATTTGTCACAATGTGACATTGAAAATGCATAAATCTTCAAAAGCATAAACCTTGAAAATGCCTTGAATTGAGAAATATGCTAGACCTGTACTCATAGATATCATTGTAATATTTCTCAAAATACTCAATTTGAGACATTGTTTTTTCCTATAAAACAATCAATAAATCCCAAAGCTTCTAAGTTTTATTAAAGGAGTTCCATTAATGACAAGCGTTTCCAGTGTTGTAGAGCATAGCGAGGGTTTTCTACATGCATCGACATCACTGCTAAGGCCCTCAAAAAATACATGATATATATTTTATATTTAAACATGTTCTGGAAATTAAAGTTGTGGTATGTCCTACAATATGTGGAGTGAAATGTTTTCATAATATAATATTTTTTTTTGTAAGCATGGCAGGACTACATCTTCAACACGTCGAATATATCACCCCAATCAAGGGAGGGATTGAATCAGTGACTTCACATCAAGGAGTGCCTTAACAGAGCAGCCGATCATTGTCTATCCAAGACCCCGTGGACATTTTCATAATATAATATTAAATAATTAAATAAATAGTAATATTAAATAAATAATAAAAATAACCCCGGATGTGGGTGTATAGCAGAGAGTTCAGTACACTAGCGGCACGAAGGAAGAGCGAGTGGCTCATCACAAGTGCCAGTCGGCATTGCACAAGCATTGATTTAATATCTTTGTCCGTAAAAATAAATGTTGTAATAACGCAACTCACTTCTTCTGGAAGATGTGTTAGTATTTTGGTAATGATGCTTTCTTTGTTATTCCTCCCCGCTCGTCCCTTCTGCACTTGTTGGTTCGGCAAGGTGGAAGACAATCCAGGGTATTGGCAGTCTCAGAATCAAGGCGACGACATTCGTATGGGCTTTCATGCTTCAAACAATCTTCATTGCAACTCCTTTGGTCGCCCCCTCTCAATCCCATCTGCGGCTGACTGTTCGGTTCCCCCAGATTTCTTCAAGATGCCAAGACTGCACACCAGAATGATTAGCAGAAGAGGCAGCTCCCGAGGCCGAGTCTCCCACCAGCCTTCCTCCACTACCTCTAACCCTTCATCAGAGGGTTCAGATTTTGGTTTTGAAAGGTACCCAGAGACTAGAAGCGGACGCAGCAGAGGTCGAGGGCAAATCTTCTCTGAAGAGCGCTCCCCATCCCAATTCCCACACAGTTCGATTCCGCTTCCCATTCACCCTTGGCAACTTCTCCTTCATAGCATCTGTTACTGTCGAGTTGTGCGAGACTTCTACAGGTTTGGAGGTTGACAGTCCTGGACATCCTTCGGTACCAAGAATGGAAGACCAGATTGATACAACGCAGAATGTGAATACTCAGAGAAGCACCCATGGTGGCTCTGCAACTCAGGATGCGACCTTCCAAACCGGTCCGAACGCTCCTTCAAGTGGGGGTCCTTCAGGAAAAGAGGGCCGACCTTGTGAGTGTGAAGACCCAGATCAATTTGGATGTCGTATTGTTGAAGAATCGCCTCCAACATCGCATGAAGAGTGATTAGGTCTTCACCTTATGTTTTTTGTTCAATTGCTGAAAGAAGTTGCTCACTCCCATCTGGATTCACAACCTTTTCTCATTTTTAGCTCCCAGAATTTTGGTTTTCAATTTTGGATTTGCCGGTTTCCCCTGCGTGGGCGGTTTACCCCCATTTTTGTTCAGTATGTTAATGGGTCACTATCTTGGTAGCGGTTGTGCTATTCCTTTCTTTTGTCTCGGTACTCCGTTACTGTTTTCAGTTATCTTAAGTCTCAAAGCAAGTCAGTATGTTGGTCTTTTGGTCAACTTCCTAAGCAATTTTTGTAAGCATGCCGACTCATCGGCTAGAACTCTCGAGGCCTCTGCCTCACTGTAACCATATTTTTGTATCAATATAGGAGTAGTCATATTCAGGAAAAATAATAATAATAATAATAATAATAATAATAATAAATGTATACATGGTATACCATGAGATAACATTGCAATGAAATAAAATTAATTTAAATTTAGATTTATCACATATTGTCATATCAAATTTTCATATGAATAAAGTTATTTTTTCCATATTTCTTTAATTGAAATTTAAAATAAATTTAATAATTACTAAAAACAAAATAAAAAATGTTATATAAATATTTTTTTACATTAAATCATTAAAAAAAATCGTCTAATTAAAAAACATATAATGCAAATATTTTATGTAAAAAAATAATAATTCCAAACAAAATTTTAATATAATATTACGTTATTTTAAATATATTGAAAAAATAATGTAAACATATCTGAATGTAGGCTTCTATGAGAAGAATTATTTTGAGAAACGCCTTCACGAGCCATCACATGAGAGTATTATTTTCCGACATATTTCGAACCAACTAATGTGGTTCATCATCAGGACAATAAGATGGAGAAAATATAATCAAACAAGGGTATATAAAAATTATTAAAATAAATAAATTAACTATAGGAAATATAATAATCTAATATAATCACTTGCTTATATTATTTATGATATTAATAAAAAAAAAAAAATAATAGAGATAATAATAATGCATTACGGGCAATATTTTTTATTAAGATGAGGGTAAGATGGTGATAGGGGAATAATAATATAGTATTACGGATAATTAGGATTAAAAAAGGAAAGATAGATAAAGAATAATTAATATATTAATACATTGGAATAAATATTGAAGGGGAGATTTGATATTAGCTAAAATAATTAAAATGATAATATTATGGCTAAATAAGATAAAAATAAGGAGAATTTATAAATATATAATAAAAATATAAAACTATACTATATTAATACTTTTGGGTAAATATTAAGGATATTTATTAATACTTTAGGATAAATATTAATATTTTAGAAAATTAGGATAATAAAATATAAACAAGTGCTACATAGTAGCTAGTCATGTCGCTTAGTTTAAATATAGCTAAATTAGTGGGAAAGTACTGAATTGTTAAGTTTTAGAATTTGATCAATTTATGTTTTACTGATTGGTAAGACCTTGATTTCAATACTTGTGCAAATATAGCTTTAAAAAACTATAATTTGTTCACCCTAGAAAGAATGTTTTGTTTTGGTGTGTATCGACAATTTCTACATAATTATTTCCGCACCTCAGAATTGTTTTTCTGACCCCGTTGCCAAATAAAATGGACGCATGGCTAGCTAAGGTCAATAGGGGATCAAGGTTCCAAATTATATGATTATGTTTATGGCAACTGGGTTTGGAAAGAGGGGTGGGATTATGTACTGTTGTATATTGCAATAGTGGTATGTCCTCATGAATTGAATTATCATAGATATTATTTCTTTGTAAGTAGTAACGTGAAGGAAGGATCATCCCACTTTTAAAAAAAAATAACAATTTGGTTGTATTAAGGTGAATGGAATCATTATAATAATATTATATTATAAC
>APFE030509655.1:12296-25289 GCA_000404065.3 Pinus taeda
AAATTAGTTGCTAATAGTATATGCATTTTATTGTTCAAATTCTACATTATTTTGAAATAAGACCTTTGTAAATCTAGGTTACACCTCGAGATTAGAAAAAAAATGACGTACAATTGTTATTTGAAGAATGAAATTTATATGACTCTTATACTAAAGAAAGAAGGAGAGTTATATCTTGTCATTGTGAGTGCCCTCCCTAAGGCATAGTAAGGAAACGAAAGTTTCTCAACAAAGTTTCTTAGACAAGAGCATACACAAATTCGGTGGAAACATTGTGAAAGGGAGTGAAGGAAAGCTAGCGATCGGTTTGAAAAAATGAAAAGGTTTGATAAAGATGTGAAAGGATTAGAAAATGAATTAACACTATAACAAATAAAGGGGTTTGAAGACCATACTTGAGACAAGTTTTAGTTAAATTTTCTTAAATTCATTAAAAAAAAAAAAAAAAAAAAAAATTGTATATTGTATTGAAGCATGTGTCTCAAATTATTGTCTTAACAATTTGTCTCTATAAAGACAATATAGAACACAAGCATTTTGACACAATTTTTGGTTAAATTGTCTTAATTTGAGACAAAAAAAACTTGTATATTGTCTTTAAGCTGATGTCTCAAATTATAGGAGACAATATATAACACAAGCATTATTGTCTCATAAATTCATTTTTGTCTCTAGAGAGACAATAGTTCAGATCAAAGACATATTATCTTCATAGAGACAATATGCCTTTAATCCAAGTTATTGTCCCTCTAGAGACAATAAAATATTACATTTAAAGACAATACAATATCACTTTTGTCTCTTTAGAGACAATATAAAATAAAGAATCCAAAAAAATATCTCATGGTTGAAATAAGTTAATATTAAAAGTATTTAATTCATATTAGGGCACAATGGAATCAAACCACCAACCTCATGCTTGTAAGACAAGTACTCTTCCATTGATTTGGCACCGTTTAAAGAACTATGTAAGGAGTAATGGCAGTCCTTGAAATTGCATATATAGGCATTGATTTAAAAAAAATGCTTGACACATAACCACATAATATGTGTTAATCATGCAACCCCTATTTTTAAAGCAATAAAAAATAACATATCTATGTCTCAATTATCCAAAGACCAACAATGCATCACCGTGCTAGAATTATGTTCCACATTAACACTCACATTTCAGATCCAATTTTTGGTTACAAACAAGTCATTGGAAACACAAGGACTTTGATTTTTATATTTACTAGTTTTGGACCCTTCATGTCAGAAGGGCAAATCTAGTAACTCAGTCCAATTTTGGTAGACAAAATGGATATAGGAAACTATTAATATGGAACATAATCCCAACGTAATGATATGTTGTGCTAGTATTAAGAATTAAAATTATTATGGACGCAAAAACCGCAAACCAAAAGGGCCCAATAAATTGGTATGCCACAGTAGTAGTGAGATTTGCAATTATTATAAGAAAACCAACTACAAAAAGAATAAGGCTCACTAGGAGTTTTAATACCAAAGATATGGGTTATGCTAGTGTATAAATGCAGGGACTTGAACTCTGTTACCACCATGATTAACAAAACTTGTGGTTCATAATTCCAAATCATGTCTTATAAACTAGCATTGTCTCACAATCACATTGACCATGTGGAAGCGTTCACAACATACACACCTAGCATTAACAATTAGGTATATTAATGTAGAACAAAATCCTATCCATTGTAATAATAGAAAGACTTGGAATTATTACAAACGATGTGTAGATAACAACAATGAGAAAAAGTGAGTACCAACTGCATAGCACTAAAACTACATACAAGGTTGGTACTAGATCATGGGAGATTGCTATCACATCAACACAAGGACTTGCATCCTAGAGAGAGCTTCCAAATTGGAAAACCTTTTTGAAGGGTTAATATCTCATAAACCACCTCTCACTAACCTATGGATCACTTACATGAATTTATTATAAAGGACAACATGTTAAGACCACATTAATATCCAAGATTTAAAGCTCTTATAATTTGCCCTATAAATCAACCCTGCAAGATGGAGAATTGTCAGTTATTTATATCTTTGGAAACGAATACCAAAATAGTCAATAATTTTTGTGTTACCATGAGGGTTATGCCTCATCATAAATATCTTAAAGGTACTCTAAAAAATTAACTCGTCTTCCAAAATCTAGACCTACCAATTAATAATTTCACTCCAAAACAAAGTCCATATAGAGTTTGGAAGATTGCTATGGGAAAATGTTTTTTCCCCTACACTCAATATCTTATCTAGAGGCGTAGAAATATAAATAAGAAGAATAGATCAAATTATTAACAAAAATAAGACTCAAACCTATTGGTCCATTATTCTGAGTAGTAATGAAACAATCAGTTCTAATGCACAAAAGAGAAATAATGATGTGAGGGGGTAAATACTTACAATGTACATCATCCAAGTTCTCACTAGCCTTGATGTACTTTCAAAAACCTTCCCACAACATTGTTTTGGGAAAGGATACTTCTTCACCTCTCTGGATTGTAAATTTATACTCTTCCATGACTCACCTCACTCTCTATTCTGCTTCATATGGAATTTCATATTAGACATAGATGACATCTACAATTTGGAGAACTCTTTCGGGCACATAAACACATTTACTTCATGTTTTATCATGTGCTTATTTGAATGGTATTTCCTTGTGTAATTGAAAAAACAACGTACTTCATGGTTTATCATGTGCTGATTTGAATGGTACTGCCTTGTGTAATTGAAGAAACAATCATCTACTAGGTAAACAAATGTTCTCTACAAGATTGAAAAAAGAAATTACAAACTTCATAAATATCAACATAGAATATAACATGTTGAGGATTCCACCAATTAATATTAATCCCACTATGATTGTAAATGTATGTTAATCCCCTTGTGATTGTTGTATTTATGGAGATTTTTTATTTGCAAGCTTAAAATATATCAAAGTGGCATATTGATTGTTGAGGATTTCTTATTTCATCCTACAAAAATATGATCACCGAAATGACAAAGCACATTTAATAAAACTTTTTGGAAATGTTTAAAAAAATAACATTTTGACCAATTGTGCAAGTGAATAGCAATAAATGAAAGAACAAAATAAACCTAACTGTGATTGTAGGAAAAAATGTATGATACTAAAGACGCATGAGTGAGTAGAAGGTAAAACTTCTCATGGGTTCATCCCACTTGGTACTAATCCATGGACACTTTTCCCTCCCTCACTAATTTGGGAAATCTATTAACAAAGGGTCCTCACATTATACAAAAGTACTCAAGAGGAAAACTAATATTCATTTGTGTTCATTAATCAGGTTTTTCAGGTACAACAAAGATATGTAAAGGAATCCTTTTAAATTCAATAACATCATAATTTTCATATAATTTTCATTGTTCATCAGATAATTGACAGTCACATGATTTTTCAAGGTAAAGTTTGACTTACATACGGGAAATACATAAAATTAAAAGAACCTAATATGAAATACTTAAACATAAATACCTAAACAATAAATAGCATACAATTGCCAACGACTATCCAAGTGAGGTGTATGTCTAATATCTATGTCACAACCATCATGCTAGATTTTTTATTTTCCTTAAACTCCATGAGAATGGGAATACATGCTTTAAGACACCTTTACTATTTTCTTTCTGTACTTTTCAATATCCTCCTTGATCCTTGTCTATAATGCATCGATCATGTTCCAGATTTAGCATGAAATTTATAACAATGAAATTGATGGGCACATAAAAAAATGATGAGCATCTTTAACGTAAAGTGCTATCACATTTTGCATCAAATATACCTCAATGACCTCACTCACTTAGGTATTTTGTTGCATCTTCTTGCTGAGAATATCTATGCATAAACAAACAAACAAAAAAGGCGGTGCTAAGAAATATTACTTATAAATGAGGAACTCTGTGAGAATTTAAGCATCATAAGGACATTACATGAAATATATAGACTTTGGAGATGTGAAATTTGCAAGACTGTGAAGCAACCAAACTACACTGTACCTAAGTAAAGAAAATCTCACCACTTAGCAAATTATTGCTTTTTCAAATCTAGGGGCTTTCCATTAAAAACATACCTGTCATGCAAAAAACACATGTAATTATACCATTTAGTATCAATAGCATCATATTTCAATAAAAATAGTAAAAATACTCATTACAAATGAAACCATTTTCAGTTTATCTTCCCAACAGATAGAAGACTAGCGTAAATTCCTATAGGTCATGAAAATAGATTTCGACTTACATTGGATTAATACCAACTTCTAATAATCTTATTGTCCAAGTGAACTATTGACGGTGCTAGACCCGCCAACATGTCAAGGGGATCTCCCTGGTAAGAATTACCAATTATACCTCAAACCGTTTGGTGTAGGAGTCCCAGCAGTGGGTCGTAAAGTAATGCCTTGACCACGATGTTACACAAAGGCAAGTAAGATAACTCTGTTAATAGAAATGGTGTTACTGATGCAGTGAATGAAGGAATGAGTATGAGAGGTTCCAACACTTCAAAGGGGGAGGAAGGTGAAGGTGAGTTCTAGGTTGGAAGGGATCAGTCCCAACTCAACTAGGAACACACAACACAAAGGACATGCACAACTACCGGCTGAGGAGTCAACACAGATGTGACAGTCCCAACATACAAGGTAAGATAACAAGAACAACACTCACGGATTATTCTGAGACGAGTGTGATGGTTGATATAACAAGGTTCACAGAAAGGTTTGTCTGATGTCCGACAGAGCAGTTGACACGGACGATGACAACATTAACAACATATGCAACACATTAACAACAATATTCATATAATTGCATGTGAATCAGTTCATACACAAGTATGTAAGTTAAACAACATATATCATTAAGGCAACTATAGTAGTCCAACTACAATAACATCACATGCATGAAAATGTGTTGCCTTTTATTATATAAAGAAGTGTAAGTCACAATCATACAATACACCATGTAAATCGGCTAGCCCTATTAGTATAACGTTATAGCCACGTCCATGTGCTCCTCCAAAGAGACGTACTAGCTCCTTGTAGTGGAGAAGCCAAGGTGCATTGCAGTTCTGCCCAAGCCTTCTTAAAGATAGTCTTAGTAGAAGCTTGGCTGACCAAAAGCCCTTACAATGAGTTATGAGGGACTATTTATAGCAAAGGGTGGGGTGACCCTTGACATTCCCCTTTGTGATAGTTCAACTACCCTCATGACCCTTCACCTACTTTATGACTGTTACATCCAACTGTTGACACTTGACTTACACTTGACATGAATCAACATTACAATGCACATGTACTCATGTGAGACAACATGGCTTGAGTAAGCCTTGCAAAACATCACTCACACTCGGTCCGCTATGATGAGACCAACTCTTTGACATAGTTGTGATGGTGAAGGTGGTGAGATGATGCCAAGCTTGGTCGTCCGTGATGATGTGTGTGCACCTCATGGTGACATCATGCTGAAGTGAACTCTTGCCTTCATTGCAACTAGTGCATTGGTTTGGCCCCTTCATCCAACTCATCTGCTAACATGTGCATGGTCTTCTTGGGTATGTTTGAACTGAAAAAAAACTAACACATAGTGTCCATGATGATCTCTAAGTGTGTGTTGGCAGTAATGCGCATCAACTTGCTGAAGTACATGTTCATCCCCAGTTGTACTTGCTTCTTGTCTTCGCCTTGGTGAGTGTGCTGAATGGGTTGGATTGCATGCATGCACTCAATGACATGCATTTTTTTGGATCCTTTGCATGTGACCAACAACACTTCTCACCATGTTTTCTCTATGTCATCTGATGTAATGGATCCTTAACTTGTACTGGCGCAGTTTGATCCATGACTGCATGTTGCACCCACTGCGGTTTAGGTTCCTGTTGCAACTCATTGGTCTATCTGTTCGCTTCATTTGTTCCAACTCCTTCTTGGTTCCATCTTCTTCCCTCATGTGATCTTCATGTCACGCCATCACTTCATAGCCCGAGTCTCGAAAGTTGCTTTCATTATCAGTGGATCTGCTTGATATTGCAACTTCGCTCACCTCTATGTTATCAACAACCTTCCTCTTCCATTTGCTGCGTTTGCTGCATTTAGTATGTTGCCTTTAGCTGTTTTTCATGATGTTGCTTGTTGTGATGCTGCTGCTTGATGTCCTTGTCCACGAACAACTTGATGTCTTCATGAGTAGGTAAGCCCATGGACACTTGATCGATTGCATCCCTAAATGTGCTCTAAACAATGTCTTTGTCTCTGCTCCCTTGGAAGCCATTGTACTTGTATTGCTGAGAGGTAGATGAACACCTATGATACCTGGAGACATGGCAACACTCATAACAAGCAATCTGTTAGTCGAAAACCAAAATGAACATGAGAATTGAATTGCAACATGACTGAGTGAATGATCATGAATGTTATGCAATTTCAGCCGGGAGGTCAGGAGACTAACTGCCAGGACTACATAAGGCATAGTTTGGGCTGCTAGGAGACTAACTGACTGATGGAACTACAAAATGCACAATCCAGTTGGGCAGTTGGCTACTGGGATTGCAGAATGCGCGATTCCAATTAGGAAAGACTACTGGCCCACGGACAGATTTGTACAAATTTTGGGCCAAGTAGTCACTGACCTCCAGAAATGCGCAATTCAATCTAGGAGGCCAGTGCTGGGCCAGAATGTGCAAATCTAGAGGAGAAGGTCAGCCTTCATTATCCAGATTTCACAATGCAGCCTTGGTGAAGGAAGAAACTGGACCAAGGTTGGCTCAACTCACTGATAGGAAACTGAAAGCAAGTAAGTCGATGAAATGCATGGCGACACTAAGTGATAGCAGAAGTGATAAGCAGTGCATGAAAAACATGAATGGAAGATTGAGAAAATAAATCAACATGCATGTGGGTGAGATCATTTTCTAGTTGGGCAAACGTTTGTGCAAAACAATTTCATGCATGCGATAGCAGTGAGATAGCAACAAAAATTGAAACAGAGCTAGGACAAGCTAGAATACATGTTAACGACAACAGACATCCAAACAAATCAATAAAACAACACTCACACAAGCGAATACACAAAAAGCAACAAAAATGCTGAAAAAGACAAGTTGAGGCCACTTACTCGCAAATAGCTGAGTTGGATGTGTCGAAGAGTCCTGGATGTACTGTGGGATGTCAGAGCTCCAAGATCGATGTGAATGAATGAGCTCTGATGAGTCAAATAGATAGGTTTGGTCTTAGGACGTGCATGCCACAAATCTAGGAAAAAACGACACTTGGAGGGAAACTTCCAAAAAAACTTTGCATTCCTGGCTGCTAAAAATAGCTCCCTGAATCATGGGATGTCTTTTGCATGTTGTCTCTTTCTATTGCGGGAAGATCAAGTCATGCATGCATGCAAGTCAATTTTCCTTGGTCAAAGGTGGAACTATTTAACCGGACTGTCCATGCATGCTAGTGCTCAATTGCTTGGTGAAAATGCACATTCTTCATTGTAACATGGGCTGACTGCCCAAGGGGATTGGATGATTTTTGGCTCCAACAACTCACTGTTGCCCAGATTTGTGCAAATCCTAGGTTGAACTGCCTGTTGATGGGAAAAATTGCGCAATTCCTGCTGGGAGGGTTGGCTAGCAAGATTTCACAATCCTGGAGCCCAGCAGGTTGTCAGAGGGAATTGCACAATTCCTGGAGGGAAAGGGTGGCTGCCCTCCATAAATGCGCAAACTTCACTAGGATTCTTCTCAGCCTACAATAGGACCAAGTCCAGGTGAGCAATCCATGAAGGGAAAAGATGAAACTGTGATCAACAGGTTGATTTTGAGCAAGAAAGACACTGAAGCTTGAGGACTTGACGAAGCAAGGCAAGCTACTGTGAAGGTTGGTAGGGAGGCTCCAAAACAGGCTAAGGCAAAATTTTGGAGGGTGGTTGTAGCCACTACAACATGAATATATCCTGCTAATGGGTACACTAATCAATACAATTTCCAATGTGTTATTTACTTGGTTCCCAATTTATGAGGATATGAATATTTAATCCTATTAATAAATCACATTTCATAACCTCATTTCGAACAATTGTTTAATATTACATGAAAGCCAAAAATGATTAATAGCTACCTTGTAACTTCTCCAGCTTCATTTGCGAGAATTTCATTACCAACTTTTCTCACAACAATCAACAACATTAAATCCCACAATTTGACTAGTAAAATCAATATATTGGTTCCATGACTGATGCCAAATCATGCATGAAATCTGTTTAGAGTAAAAGATCATGATGCAACAAGTCAATCTTCTTTCTATTAAACAATTTAATTATACCTATGTTATAAGCACTAATGCAAGATGGTTGGGAAGTTACAAAGGTGTGCCAATTCTTATGTCAAGTCTCACTCGATACTTTCAAACGTGGGCCTTTTTTTTATCAGTGGTTGTCATTCATGTCAACCCAAGAAGCACCAAGGGCTACCTGGATCTTGCATGGGAAGTTTGACTTGACAAATTACTCTATTCTGAGTCAAGGAACTTCTAGATGGATTCTACTCATTGAGATGTTTCCATTGATATATGGCATGCTAAGTAATTCTTCGCAGTTTGAGAGCTATTCATGTTTGAAGTTAGTAAACCCAGTTAGTGGGATAAAACCCTATGAGGTTGTGGCATGGCACTCATAATTTGTTGTGGTCATTGAATATTCAATAATTAATAAAAAAAAATTCTCCAAAAATCCCTCCAACGTTCACTTGTTGAGGACCCTCTCAACTCAAGACATTCATATAAATAATGACCCTCCTATCCTCCTATAGTAGGGATTTTGTGGATTCAAATAGATAGTCGTGGAATGTTTATTATAACTTTGTTTCTGCAAAGCTTTAGAAGCTGAAATTACAACCCATTGGACTTGAAACCTGGATGAACCTTGCGACCAAATTTTAGATCTTGGCTCGCTACATTTTTGGAGATATGATCTGAGGAAGTTAGGTTTTTTGCAGGCTCTTGAATGCCATGTCAAACATGCAACATTGGGAAAATCATCATAACTTTCTCTCTGAGAATTGGATTCAAATGTCATAAATAGTTAAAGAAAGAGGACGAATTGTAGTTTGTTGAATGGTGGTTTTAGGGCCAAAGGTCACAACAGTGAAACATGGCATGTTGTACAAGTTCGCTCTACTGAAGGAGTCTATAAGCAAGTCATTGTGGGTGATTGGGCATAACTCTTTCTTGAATAATCAAATATTGATCAGACCTATGGGGTTATAAAGTGGAATCAGAGAGATACCACAGGATGAAATTTCAGACCCTGGAGATCCAAAATTATATAGATAAAAGCTATTCAATATCAATCTCCTAGAAGGCAAGAAAAAGCATGCATTCAAGGATCATTGCAGTAAGGACCACACATCAAAAGTCAAGGGTCAGTCTCCTACAACAAGGTATGTATGATTAGTGTTTACATTTGAAATATAAGTATCATCTTTGACATATGTTTTTGCAGGACAACATAAGTACATACAAGGTCTCGATTATATCTCCATGTCTCTGTATGTCACAGTTCATTTTGATACCACATTTCAGATGTCCTATTCTTGATACTACACATTTGATGCTACATATTCATGATGCTACACCAAGTCTGCTAAATCTATATGATGTTGTAAGTTCATATTACTTGTGTTGTCATAGTTGATAGAACGGTCTTTGTTGTTGTACTTAGAACTTGGTCCATCACAAGTCTAGGGTCTATCATTAGTTTTTATTGCATATATCTTTAGGTCAATTTTGGAAATAGTCTTGCATAGAGTCCAAGCCTATATCAAGAGTAGGAGCCTTTGTCTACTATTGCAACAAGTCAACAACAGAAGTGACAAGCACACTTTAGGTATGCATTGTAATTTTAATTTTAATTTATTAATTATTATGCAATTGCATGTGTCTTGCAAGCAGAGGTAAGTTGAAGGGTATTTTGTTTTGCTTTGGGATTGGTTTCACCGGGAAAATTTTGCATGTAGGTAGAAGAAGATTCAAGTACAACTTCAAGCAAGAATTCAAGAGAAGAAGCATCAAAACAAAGGAAGCATTGCAATGGGATATACTTTGAAGACATGGCAGTCATTCGTATATTGTGAAGAAGTGTCAAGGCCAAGATTCATCATTGTAAAGTTGTAAAAGAATCATTTGTAAAAGTGCCATTATTGGAAGAGTCATTATTGTAGAAGAGTCTATCTACCTAGAGTCGAAAAGGAATTATTCGGAGGTATAGGAGTCTTTGTTGGGATGATGTCATGGTTGGGTTGTAGGTCATAGTGTGATTGGGTGTTCAGTCAAAATAATTGCAAATCATATTGTATCGTAGATCATTGTCCCTAGTACGAGAATCCACACTCTTGTATCATTTCAGTCATTATAGGGTGGCAGGGAGGTGATAGGCTGGTGCATGAAGTCGCCTACATGTTGGAGCATGTGAACACTTTAGGGTGGTAGGTTGGTCTAGGATGTTGGGGTATCCATTTAGTTGACTACTGAAGAAACCAAGGCATCGTGGCATCCTTCAAGTGGGAGCTAGAGAATAATGCTTTTCTATAATTCTAAGATTTTCTTTTCTTTCGTTTCAGTTGGGGCTGAAGATTAAAGAATTTATTAGAAAAATGTTCGGTGGTTTTTGACCCGGGGTAGTGGGTTTCCACCTAAAATTATTATGTCTACTATGTTCTTTATGCTTTTATTACTACACAAACATTATTAATAATTGAAGATTAACTAATGCTCTGAAAAGTTTTAAATGTGTTAATTGCTAAGGAATACTAATTCACCCCCCTCTCAGTATTTACAACAATTGGTATGAGAGCTTAGTTCCTTCAGTAACAACTTAACCACTGTAAGTCAATTTTCAGAGCATAGAGATGGAAAAGTCAAAGAAGTAGGTTACAAGGATTTCAAAGGAAGGTACGGGTACAACAAAATATGAAGACAGTGAGTATTGTTACCAACCCCTTATTTTGATGCAGATAATTACTAGATATGAGAATCCATGATGGAAGTACATTTGCAGACACATGGAGTATGGGAATCAAGTGTTTCTGGAGAAAAATATACTGACGAAGGTAAAAGGTACAATTGGAAGGCCACAAATGTAATTTTGAATGTTTTGGCAAATTCTGTGAAAACAAAAGTTGATTAATGTTCAATAGCTAAAGCTCTTTGGTAAAAGATTCATAATATCTATTCAATAAAGAAATTAGGTCAAGATGTTACTGAAAATTCAGATCCTTCTGATTACGATTAAGAAATAGGAGAGATGAGTAAAACAAAGTTTCAAAATCAAGTGATCAAGGTGATAAAATAACTCAAAAGTCAAAAGGAAAAGACAAGACTTTTGGAAACAGAATTGAAGACAACAAAAGAACTCATCAAAGAAAATGAAGATTCTGAGAAGATGATTCATAGTCTTAGAACTCAATTAGAAGAAATCAAGAATACAACGACATGAGACATTAAGGGTGAAGTCCAACAGAAGCAACAAGAACTCATCACAACATTTGCAGAGATTAACAGGATCACACAAAATATGCAGGAAGTAGAAATTGAAAGGAAGGAATCTGATAAAAGATACATATTTGTTGTTGACCAAAAGAAAAAGGAATTAGAAACATATTCAGTAGAAATAAGTAGGCTCAGGATCGAAAATGAGAAGCAGAAGGAACATATACAGGTTCTCAACAGAGACATAGAGAAAACCACTCTTCTCAAGCTACATGTTAAGGAGGTAGAGAAAAGAAAGAAGATCTTGAAAACATGGTTTCAAGAATATCTTTATCAAAAGAAAGAATAACTTGATGCAACCTATGATGAGATCAACAAACTCAAGGGATTGCAAAAAGAACATACAAGATAAGACAGATGAAGAAGCAAAAATGAAGGCAATTAAAGATGCTACAACTCCAGTTGGAGAACGTACAAGCTCCACATCTTCATAGGATGATTCTAAGAAGGAAGTTGATCAACGTGAAAAGGAAAAGAAGAATGTTGCAACTCCAAAGAAAAAGACCAAAAAAATCAAGAACAAAGGACCACAACAAACTACAACACCGCCTCGAAAGAAGAATGAAAAATCTTCTAGGTATGTTTGTTTATTTAATTGTTATTTCTTTTTATGTGCTAACTATGGACATATGGCTAGGGATTGTGAAGTTTTTGACAGGTACAATCATGATCTCCAAAACCCTAGAAGCAAGTTTACAGGGTCACAAGACAGGTTCTGCGATGATTTTGTCAGAAGAGGATATGTGCTAGATGGGCCAAACATTGATGTTTCAAATGCCATACCTATGGCCATAGTGCTCACAGTTGTAGATATCATATGTAATCACCTATGGGAAACATTTAAATGCTTCAAGTGTCATAAATATGGGCACATGGCTTGAGATTGTAGGAATAAGAAGGCTCAGAAAAGGAAACATGTATAGGAAGACAAAGCAGAACACAAGGTTTTAGTAGTTATGCTTCCAAGATTTGTAAAAGAAAAAGGTCATGAGGAATTAGTAGTTGCTTCAGATAATGACTCAATTCAAGATGGGAAACTAGGTGACTCACTATTTTGAACAATTTGGCTGGTGACTCCTTAATGTTTGTAAAGGAAGAGTCTATGCAATAGTATATGGCACAAGTCTACGATTGGCACAAAGCTAGTTTGAACAAGATGATAGTTTCATTACAGGTTTAGGGGGAGCAAAACAGTTGAAGGATTATAGGTTACCAGGAACAAGGCAAGATTAGTTTGCAAAGGATATGCACAGGTTGAAGGAATCGATTTTGAAGAAATATTTGCTCCTGTTGCTAGAATGGAAGCTATCAGGATGTTTCTCACTTATGCTTTCTAGAGAAAAATCAAGGTCTACCAAATGGATGTTAAGTTAGCTTTTCTAAATGGTGAATTGGAGGAATAAGTTTACATTGA
>APFE030509660.1:0-27465 GCA_000404065.3 Pinus taeda
CTTGCCTCTAGGGGTCGAGCTCATCCTTCTAGGAGCAGTTTGAACAACTTCTAAACTAAGCACTAGATAATAGGCAGCTCAACAACTTGCCTCTATTACTTAGCTAACTGATTTCATGCATTAATTATTCACTTTTTACATCAAGGAAGCTTCTAGAAGGGTAAAGAGAGATAAAATCTATCAAAGTGCCATGAAAATATTACATTTACCCATCATCTACAAGTAAAAATAATCAACCATAGTCAAAACAGTGTTTTTTGACCAAAAAAAATCAATTCTGGCAAAGTTAGCTCTCACGTCCGCGCCCCCTGGCTCTCATGTCCGCGCACCTTTGCAGCAACTTTGGAGTGGGTTCAACTGGTCCAAATCAAGTGCAAGATGGCTCATTGGAAAGCTTCGCCTGTCTACGTTCCATCCCAAGTGGAATTTCTGAATTTGAAGTTGTTTTGCCCCCTCAAAAACCATTTCTCCCAAGGTCACTTTCTGCAACTCAGAAAGTGGGCAGAAAGTCATTTTTTTGATGTATTTTGAGCTTTTGGAGGCTCAAATCTCAAAATCCAGCTTCTCCCAAGTATTGGTAATTTTTCGCTTTGCATGCCCTTTCCAAAAATGCCAAGTTTTCAAAATTCTGAGCAGTCCTTCAAAATGTCCGCGCGCGCGACACAGACACGACACGGGAAAAACCTGTAATTTTACCAAAAATTGGCTAAATGCTCCAAAATTTTCAAAATTTTTAGATTTTGATGCTAGATCAATGCTGATCAGTACCATGATGAATGAAGGATGCTTCAGCCAAGATGGAGAGTGGATTTGTCCTTTTCTTCTTCTTCCGGGCCTCTGACAGCTTTCGTTGGAGGATTTTGTTTCTAGCCTTACAAACATGCAGTCTTGCCCAATAGTGTGTCTTCATGTGGCGTAGCAGCGCTTTGTCATGATTTGCCTTTTCCAATAATCTCTCCAAATGTGCATTTACACGAATAAGCATGGACTCCCGATTAGCACGCAATAGGTCACCAGGCCTCCTACGGTTCAAAGTTCTATCACTGCGGATCCTCCATAGCTCATCAAGTTCTTTTTCATCCTCCAGCTGTTTGTTACGCTGCTCCAAATATGTGTTTACCCATCTTGCCATGTACAATTTTGTTTGCAGTGACTGAATCTTGGTGCTCTGCTCTTGGATAATATCCCTGAGCCCTGTGGTAGGAGAATCAGCGTCAAGATCAATAACTAGAGCACCAGACACTCTTTCGTCAACCATGGGCTGTTTTCCCCTCTCTGCTACCTGTGTCGATGAAGGAAACGAGGCCCCTTCCACCTGGTGTGGAGATTACACTTGCCACTCTGAAGATGATGACGAGACCCCTTCCACCTGCTGTGGAGAAAGTACTCGCCTAGCTGCTGCAAATAAGGTCCTATGACCTCTCTGATATGTGACCCGAATAGAAAAAGCCATGTGTCTTGGAATGCTGGTCTCAGGCTGATGTGATGGCCCTCCCTCCTCACGAACTGGCTCCGGCCCTGGATGTGACTGTGTGAAAAAGTGTCGGGAGATGAAATCTGCCCAAGGAATGCTCTGCTGGCTCAGCTGATGGGAAACTACTAGCTGAGTAAGACCGTGATGGCATAAGCTCCGCAGCTGCTGTGCCGGGGTCTGTCTCTGAAAAAGAGTGGTCAACCTCTGAATGTCGTGAGATAAGTATGCTGCAATGTTCATGATTCTCACTCTGGTGAAGTGGATCAACATCCGTATATGATAAGATGATACTCGTGCGAATCTCCCCTCGCATGTGAAGTAGTGCATAATAATTCTCATGATATCTATATACTCTGCTCGGAGGAACTTGATGGGAAAGGTCCCTGACAAGTTATGCATACAGGTAGGCCTGACATATGGCTCATAATATACAAAGTCCAGCCACTTGCGCTTCAGCCACACCTCACCCACATTGGGTATCCCAGTAGCATCTGTGATAGCCTCTGGAGAAAATACAAAATTCACCCCTGCAAGGGTGACCTGTCCATCATAGAGATGTAGGACAAACAACCGAGCCAACTCTCTGTGAGGCTGAATGTGTGAGAGCTTCTCACAAAACTGATAACAAGCCATGTGCTGAAAACAAGAGACTGCAAATGGGCAAGCCTGTAACTCAGTCAATGATGTGGGCTCTACCTTCTTGTGTTGACCACTCTTGCCTCCCCTACGAGGCCTCCGCTGTGTCTCAATCTCAGTAGATGATGATCGGTCATCACCTTGCTCATTAGTCTCAGTAGTCGACATGGTGTTATTGAGCAAGGTGGAATAAACAAGTCCAAATGATCGCTACCCTGCCTGCAAAATGCTGTGAAGTATGCTGTTTTCAAGGGGAAACATCATGAGGGATATGTTAGGGGAGGGAATTTTACATATAGGAAAAGGAAAAATATATATAAGAAGGGAATTCTGAAGGAAACTATCACATAATGCTAAATATGTCATTCCATCTTTCAACATTTGCAAATCAATACTTTATTTAAGGAAACTTTGTAGTCAAGGGAAAGGACAATGAAAATCTGCATGATGGAGGGGGCATTGTCATGGGCATATGAGGATAGTGCATCATCACTTATGTACAACTGGCAGGCAGCTCGTTTCACTTTGGTTTTGCATGCCTTTCATAAACATACTCTGTTTTTTCACATGTAAAAATGGCCATTTAATGCTGATGGAAAACAGGGGTTTTTTGGGTATTTTGATTACAAGGGGAAGGGAAGGGTTGCTGTGATTATTTTGCAATGGAGGGGAGGGAGATTGTATGAAGGGAATTAGGGGAATGAGGGCGTAATGAAACCTACTAATCAAGTATGCCAACCAATTTACATAACAGCAGTCTTTCCATAGTGCTGGCAGCTTCATAGTTGCATTTATCATGAGTGAATTAGGGTTTCATTGCATGTTTTGACAATAGGGAAGGAGATTCAATTGCATAGGGAGTTTGAAAATGGGATAGGCAATTGAATTAGGTTTTTCATGAGGGGAATGGGTAGGAAAACAGAGTTTGGGAAAAAGGGGGATGATACCATGTTTAAGTGACAAACCCTAGCATAACAAATTCACAAGCCCTAGCACAACAAGACTGCTCCTGTTGGATAGCTAGCAGCATACATTTGATAAATTGTGTCATGGTTTTACACAGCTTCTAAGCACTTTTCTTTTGTTTCGTTTTTTTTTTTTTTTAATAAGGCTATGCACATTATATTTTTTCTTTTTACTATTTTTACAATTCTTGTTTGCATGCCTTTGTCATCCTTTTCTTTTCTTGTTTTTTTGTTTTTTTTACTATATTTATTTTTATTCTTTGGTTGTGCAATTGACATATATGATTTGTTGTGTGTAATGGTGTAGGGTTTGAGCGTGTAGCATGGGGAAAAGGTAGGATTTAGATGGTTAGAAAGAGCTAGGGTTTGATAGGATTTAGAGGTAGGGTTTGTATGGTTAATTTGCAAATGAGATTAATAAATATGACATATTAACATATGTGATTATCATGGGAAAATTTAAGGAGGGACATAAGGAAAAATTGCCTTGAAAAACAAACAAATTGTCATAACATATGCTTGCAAAACAACCATCATTCAACCTATCTTCTATTGATTTTTTGCATGAAATTATGATTATAATCCTCCTTTGCAATCATAACACCATCACAAACCACGTGGAGGAGACATACCTTGACAAATTTGGGTGAGCTTGGAAAAGAGTTTGCTGATTGGATGAGTTTTTGTGTGAGGTGCCCAGATGACCGCGCACTTCTCTGAGAAAACCGCGCACCACCCAGAAATCCGCGCGCGTGTAATTTCCTTCAGTAAAAATGTCCTGTCAGAGCCGCGCACTGCCCAGAAATCTGCGCACACTCATGACATGACCGCGCACCTTCCCAAGCACTGAAATTGCTGAATATTGCCCGAAATCGCCTTCTTTGCTTTTAGCCTTGTAATTTCTTGCTCCCAAATGCACAATGAGGGTTTTCCAAAGAGGGAATTTACCTTTATATGTTTCCATTAAAAAAACAAAAAAAAAAAAAACAAAAAAAAATTTAACTCAAAAACCCACTTTATAATGTTTATACTTTGACATTCTTTTTAACACTGTTTTGGAGTCATTTTGTCCTGAAATGAGCTCTTTTGATGCGATTGACTCCGTTCTTTTTGCAGGTTGACCATCTGATGAGCTGTGGAAAAGGAACCAGGGTTGTTGCCGGCACTATTGCAAAATTCTGAGAATTTCTTAATTTTTACAAATTTGACAAGACTTAGGACTTAAAAAAACAGGGTTTTTTAAATCCAAAGTATAAAATGATCTGTAGCTGATGAAAATAACAATGGAACGTATATACATACTTCCTTCTGGTTTTGCTGGGCACTCACTGACCTTGACTCATGACCTCGAAGTGATTTTGACTCCAAACCCTAGACCTAAGACCTGGGACCTCAAGATAAAAACAAAAAACAAGTATGACTCAATTACATTGTAGTATGACCTGATCCAGCAAAAACCAAGAAGGAAACAAAGACCTGCTCCTCCATTCAGTGTTATGGCATGCCTAGTGGGATGCAAAATTGACACTGATGAGACACCTAACTATGCGTATGCAAAGAGCTATTGATCGCTGATGGAGGGCTTAAGACCGACACTAACATATATGACTTAAACCCTGAAGTTGCACTATTGTACTTCAGGGATATTCTTTTATGAAACTGGACCAACTATTCTGAATTTAATGAGGAAGGTTTTTATGCAAATGTGCACTATTGTCTTTGTTTAAAAGCATTTTTGTATTGAAGAAGGAATTTTGAATAGCGATTGATATTTTGGGTTGATCGGCAGCTCACATGGTACTATTATTTGCGTCTGTACTCATTCCTGTTATATGAATTGTTGTTTAAATTTCTCTTGCTATTATCGCTTATATATATATGTGCTTTTCACAACATCCTTTATGCATTCCACTATTGGTTGTCTATAGCATGCTTCTCTTTCAATCGTATATATGTATAGATGATATAAACAGGAATGCAGTAATTTGTATTTATCGCTTCATTGTGACTATTCATATGAAGTAATCTTTGAATGATTGAATATCTCATATTTATTTTTACAGAGTCATCTATATGCCTGTTAAATAGATAAAGATTATTTAACGTTGTATTCCGAATGAATAAGTTGTTCCCGGGATTAGTATTAGTTTCCCTATTTTTGTCAATAGAATAAGCTAGTCGCCTATCACCAAAAGCAAACTATTCATCACCTATCCATCCCTTTTATTTATTATCGGGAAACTGGTCCCATTATCTCCAGTCGGAGCCACCATCCCAAACAGAGAAGGAGCTGTACTAAGGTCCGGACCGGGTGGTTATCCCCCAATGTTGTTGCAGCGATTTTCGAGGCATCAACAGGTCCAAAACCAAAATTTTCCGGGGCGCTGCCCCAGACCCCATAAAGTGGGTTTATGGGTACCCCTCAAACCCCCTGTTAACTATGTGGAAAGAATATAACACAACCCAACAATCTGTCCTCCAAAAATTTTATGGGTTGCGAAGTGAGGAGATTCTTGAAACATTTCTATTTGAGTTTGAAGTCTTGTGCCAAACCTATGACTATATGGAAGACTCTCAAAAACTCAAACTGTTTCCTTCAACATTGAAAGGAGCTGCTTTGAAATGGTTCATGGGATTAGTCACTCAGTCTATTAGGACTTGGAATGATATGAAACAAACATTTTTGGATAGGTATTTGGATTATTGTATGCCCACCAATCATAAGGATGAGGTATTCAAAATGATGCAAAAAGAAGATGAGAACTTGGAGGATTTATTGGAAAGATTTCAATACAACTTAAAGAGAGCAAAAATGAGTAATTTAGATGAGGAAACCTTGAAAGCCCTTCTATTGAAAGCCATTAGAGATGAATGGATAAATATTTTAAACATGATGGGGAAGGGAGACATTTCTCAACTTCCACTACATGACATAGCAGAACTATGTGTCCATCTCTCAAGGGGAAAATCTAAAACTGGAAAAGGGCCTATAGATCCTTCTCTTATTAGAGCAAACAAATCTGCAACTGGATCAGTAAGTAGGACAGAGATTGGCCATATGCTTGATGAGTTCAAAACTGATATTCTAGGGAGCCTTAGTGAACAACTAGACACCCTTAAAATTCAAAACAAGCAGAAAGTAGAAGCTAATGCCCTAGCCATCTTTTGCCCAAAATGTAGGAAGAAACATGCTCTAAGGGAATGCCCTTTGGATGCAAAAGTTGTAGAAACATGTATGATTTTCTCAGAAAGTCATGAGACCAAGGATTGTCCTTCAATTCCTGGGCTCAAAGCTGTCTTTCAAGAAGCTCCAAATTCAGTAGAATCCCTTTGTTTTGTTTCAAGAAGACCTTGGCAAGGGCAACAAAATCAAGGATTTAACAATCCTATGAATTTTCAACTCCCACCAAATTGGAATTCTTGGCAACAACCTTGGTTCCAACCTCAAAATCCGTATCAATTATGGGCACAAGGGGTACAAAACCCTTATGAGAGATTTGCTTAATTTTATTAATATCCTCCATCTTCTCAAAATCAACAACAAAATCCACAACTTCCAAATCAAAACCCACAACTTTCATTACCATTTCCACAACAACAACCTTCTTAACAAAATCCAAATTCTCAACTCTTGCTTCCATTTCAATAAAAGCCAAATCAACTACCGGCCCAGCCATTACCAAATCCAAACAACAAAAATCCTCAGAATGCTTATATAGTAGAAGGACAACAATTTCCTACCTATATGATTGTTCCTCTTAATGATGTTCAACTCAGATCTGGTAGAGTTTTAGAAAAGGAAAAACCTTCTATAAATGTTCAAAAGCAAGATGCCTCTGAGGAGGATTCTCTTAAAGTCAATAAAGGTTCTGAGGAAGCATCTCTTCAAAACCCAATCATTAAAAAAGAAAAAAAAATAGTCAACCCCCACAACTCCTATAGTTGGGCAACCTGCATCTTCATCCACACCTCCTTTCCCTGAAAGATTACAGACTGACAAAGTAGTGGAAAAACAAATCTTGTTGTCTGACTATGATTTCCTAGATAAATTAAAGAATTTATGTATCAAGATTCCCTTGCTACAAGCCATTAGAGAGATTCCTATTCTAGCAAAAACGATAAAGGAGTTGAGTTTCAAAAGACCCGGTAAGAAACCAAGAGATACAAAAAGAATCCACCTGGTAAGAAAAATTGCAGATATCATGATGGGAAAGATTACCATGCATAAATATGTGGATCCATGTAGTCCAATTGTCAAGACAAACATAAATGGGATAGAAATTCCAATACTTTGATTGACTTAAGGGTTGCTATAAACATTATGAGTAGACAGATTATGGAACAACTTAAACTTCCTAATCTTCTTTTTACACCCACCTTACTGCAACTTGCAGATAGATCAATAATCAAACCAGATGGTGTATTAGAAGATATTTCAGTATCCTTAGATTTATGGGAATATCCAATAGATTTCATGATTTTGACTCCCAAGAGTAATCTAGGAGGGCACCCACTCGTCTTAGGAAGACCTTGGCTAGCAACAACTGATGCTTTCATTAGTTGTAGATCTGGGGATATGTATATTTTTGATGGTAGTTCAACAAAGAAATTCAATTTGTATCCTCTAGCAAAAGCAATTACAGAAGTAGGAGACAATGAATGGGTCAATGATGAAGATATTTTACAACTTGTCTTTATTATCTCCGAAGTTAGTGAAGATAGTCAAATTTTGAACACATTAGAAAATTTTGAAGCATCTTCAGAATATGACCACACACAATTTTAGTTAGATTTTGATATTAAATATTTTTCATCAAGGCAAATGTCTCTTTACTCTATGGAAGAGTTTGGTAGTTCTACAGTTGAAATTTTTCCAGGTAAAACATTAAATATCAACAAAAATTTGGAAAAGTCACAATAGGAAGAGCTAACCAAAATCTTGCAAAAACACTCTGCTGCATTTGCATGGGAGTATGTTGATATGAAAGGTATTGACCCTAAGACTTGCATCCATCATATCTATATCGAGGAAAACAGTAGACCAATCAGACAACCTCAGAGAAGGATGAATGCAAATCTTAGGGAGATTGTGAAAGAAGAGCTCCAAAAACTGCTCAATGTAAACTTCATTTACCCAATTTCAGATAGCCGATGGGTTTCTCCCTTGGCTATAGTACCCAAAAACAATGGTAAATGGAGGGTGTGCATTGATTACAGGGAATTGAATAAAGAAAATTTGAAGGGTCATTTTCCTTTACCCTTTATCGATCAAGTATTAGATACATTAGCAGGCAAAAAGTACTTTTCATTTCTAGATGGTTTTAGTGGTTATAATCAAATTCAGGTAGCACTTGAGGATCAGGATAAGACCACATTTACCTGTCCATGGGGAACTTTTTATGGGGAACTTTTTATTATCGAGTGCTTCCTTTTGGATTATGTAATGCACCCGCAACATTCCAAAGAGTAGTACTAGGAATTTTTTCTGATCTAATCCATGATTGTGTAGAGGTATATATGGATGATTTTACAGTTTATGGTAATTCATTTGAAGAGGTATTAGAAAATTTGGAAAAGGTTCCTATAAGATGTAAATAAACAAACCTTTCATTAAGCCATGAAAAATGCTTTATGATGTTTACTGAAGGTATTGTTTTAGGACATCATATTTCAGGGGATGGGATTAAAGTTGATAGATCAAAAGCTGAAGTCATCTCCAAGTTACCTATTCCAAATTGTCAAAAAGATGTCAGAAGTTTTCTGGGATTTACTGGATATTATAGAAGATTTATAGAAAAATTCACCAAAATACCATCTCCACTCTTTAAACTACTTACAAAAGACTGTGAATTCAGATGGAGTCCTGATTTCCAATCAGCATTTAAAGCTTTGAAAACAAGAATATCTGAAGCGCTTATCTTGAGAGGACCAAATTGGAAACTTCCTTTCCATATTTCTATAGATGCTTCAGATACAGCTCTAGGGGTTGTGTTGGGACAAAAATATTTAGTTCCTTATGCCATTTACTATACCAGTAAAAAATTAACCCCCACTGAGTTGAATTATATTGTGACTGAAAAAGAGTTCTTAGCTATTGTTCATGCAATCAATAAGTTCAGAGATTATATAACAGGCTATGAAACTTTTATTCATACTAATCATTCTGCAATTAGATATCTAATGAACAAACCCATTACTAATGGCAGAGTTACAAGGTGGATCCTATTTTACAGGAATTCAATATTACCATGTTAGATAGACCAGGGAAACAAAACACAGTAGTTGATTTCTTGTCTAGGATTCAGAATACTAAAGAAGATTATCCTGTAGAGGACAAGTTTCCTGATGAATATTTATTTGCAGTAACTACTAAGACTCCTGGGTATGCAGACATAGCTAACTATTTGGTTACAGGAAAACTACCTCCACATTTATTTCCTAGTGAAAGAAGAAAGATTATTCAGGAGAGTTCAAAATATTCATGGATTTCTAACGAATTGTTTAAAATAGGGCCAGATCTTGTGATCAGAAGATGTGTTAGGGAAGATGAAATGCTTGATATTCTCAAAGCATGTCATGATGAACCATGCGGCGGACAGTTTGTTGACAAAAGGACAGCCTATAAAATCCTTTCTTTAGGATATTATTGGCCGTCCCTCTTCAAAGATGCAAAACAATATGTCAAAATATGTGACAGTTTCCAAAGAGTAGGGAAACCTACCCTCTCAAATGAGATGCCATTACAACTACAGGTACTCATCGAACCCTTTGAAAAATGGGCTTTAGACTTTATTGGACCTATTAATCCACCATCTAAACAGAAAAAGTATATATTGGTATGTATTGATTATGTCACTAAATGGGTAGATGCCAAAGCATTATGTTCTGCTACTGAGCATTCAGTTGTTGGTTTTCTTTATGAGGATATTTTTACTACCTTTGGTGTTCCAAGAGAAATTGTGACAGATCAAGGAGGTCAATTCACATCCAAACTAGTGGAGAAGCTGATGGAAGAGTACAAAGTCAAGCACATAAAATATACTTCTTACCATCTGCAAGAAAATGGTCAAGTAGAGTCCACAAATAAGGTAATTGAAGGCATCATTACCAAGAATGTCCATCTACATAGAAGAGATTGGGCAGAAAGGCTTCCTGAAGCCTTATGGGCCTACAGAACTACATGGAGGAATACAACAGGAAATTCTTCCTATGAACTTGTTTATGGGAAAGAAGTTCTGCTCCCCATTGAGTTCCAAGTTAGGACCTTCAAGATGGCAGTTCAATTGGGAATGGATCTATCAGAAGCTCAAAAGCATAGAATGGAGTAGTTGAATGAACTAGATGAGATCAGACAAGAAGCAATCCTAAGCACTGATCTAGTTCAATATCAAAGAGCAAAAGTGGCATGACAAATACATCAAGGAGAAACAATTTCAAGAAGGAGATTGGGAATTGCTATTTGATTCCAAGTTCAAAGATTTCAAAGGTAAATTTCAGACTCATTGGCTTGGGCCATATGAGATTGACAAATTTTTTAGCAATGGAGTGGTAAGAATCAAAACCATTGATGAGTATCAAACTCCTCTCATTTTGAATGGTCATAGATTGAAGATCTATCATAAGCCACTCTCAAAGGAGGAATTTGTCAAAATATTTCAAGATAATTTTGCAATAAGGCTGGTGAAGAAGAATCCTTTTTCTCCATCAGCCTAGTCTTTGTTCTTTTCATTGTTCTTAAAAAAAAAAAAATTGTATAAGCCTGAAAACCAATCATTGATTGGCAGTCCTATACAGAAAATACAGGGCGAAAATCAGAAAATTTTGACGCCCTATATTTTCAAAAAAAAAAAATACCCCTCTCATTTCATTCATAGTTGTTCCATTTCATGTCATTTCACTTCACTTCAATTCATTCCATTTCACCATCACATTTCGCCAATAAAATTCATTTCATGTCCACTTTTCATATATCATTCATTCAGTCATCATTCATTTCCATCCATCTCCATTCACTTCACCAAGTCATAAGTTCACTGTGTCAGTTTTCACGGCCGAATTCTGATTCCATGGCCGAATTCCGATTCTGCAGCTGAATACTGATTCCACAGCTGATTGTTGATTCCGCAGCTAATACTCTATTACGCTGCAGTGACAGTCAGATGTTAGCCAAACAATGATGAAAACCAAATGCAGGTATGGAAGAGGAAGATATTTTGAAGATGTTAGCACCTAAAGCACCAACAAGAAGCAACCAATCAAAGGTCAGCGAACGGAAGTGGTAAGATTCTAAGGTATGAGCAAAATTAATTTGAAATAACATTTTAAAACACATAATATATATAGTTGTGAAACCTCCTGCTCCATTATGTGTAATGATTCGCATTAATAGCTTCCATAACTGCTCCATGACCTTTGCATAATTCCACCACGAACTCCACATCAATTTCTAACAGCCTCATGATCCGCCTCCAAATCTAACTTGTACTTAATTGTATGTCTACATTCCACCCGTTGAACCAGGTAATTATGAAGACGTAATCTATTTGACCACGGCTCTCCTCTCCCGTACAAATCCGCAGTCATTTATGAATGTGCTAATGTCCACTCCATAGCCTTTTAATTCAAAATTCTTCCAGACTCACTCTGTTTCCATACTCTCCCATTGAAGTTGCGTTTGTCAGTTTTGCCCTGTTTACACAAGCCTTTGCTCGGTGAACTCATTTTCACTACATGTTGTGTTCTTTCATTTTATAACTACTGGTTTTCTTCACAATCCCTCTCCATCTTCCGCTCACACAACTGTTCCACCTCCGTTAACCCATCACTTACAGTCCATCACTCATAGAGGTATTTTTAAGGCAGGAGGAAGGAATGGCTCTTTTGGTAAGAATAGAGCCGGACGGGCCTAATTCATGGAGGGTTATCCACAGTTAAAAAGCATATTAAGGAAGGCACGATGGCTATAATTTATCCATAAATTCAGAGGTCACAATAAAGAAGTCACGAAGACATTTGTAAGGTCTTTTAACGATGTGGAATTTGAGGTTGGAGATCTCAAATTTTCAGTCACAGAGGCATCCATTGCAGTAGCAACGGAGCTCCCATAGGAGGGAGAACGGTGGTTCAAAAACAGAGACTTTGATGAGAGGGCCTGGAGGATTATTTTATGTAACCTAGGTATGGATATAATCGTTTTCAAATGTGCAATCCCTGTTTCTACTCTAGAGGAAAAGTGGACTAGTTTATTATTGATAATTCAGAAGTTTATTACATGTGAAGGAAGATTTGGGTCCATGTACATGTACCACATTAGGTTACTAATGAATTTTCTGGAAAATCAAACCATTAATTTGCCTTATTTCCTGTTGAGTAGCCTGAAAAATATGTCCACAACTGTACAAAAGAATATCGATGACGTAGAGCCTCACCTTTACCATCATGTCCTTGTTAAAATTCTAATTGAAAAACAATTGAAGGAAAGAAAGGACACTTGGGAAGAGTTCTTGATTAGAAACTTCTTTCAAGACCCACCTGAAACACCCGAAGGTAGCTCAGCAAGGAAAAGTAGGAGAAGGAAAACAAGTGTAAACATTCAGGATACTCCTACTAGCGTAGCTAAAGAAACTAGTAAGGAAGAAAAGTTGTCTGAAACTTTGACTGAGGCTAGGAAGCAAGTGAAATTAAAGGGGAAAAGAAATTTTGAAGATCAAACCCCAGAACCTTCCTCAGAAGAGGATTAGATGCTTTCTGAAAGACTATTCTACCTTAAAGAACAATCAGCTACAACAAAGGGCAAAGGCAAAGAAAAACAGAGTGTAGAGAAAGGAGACACCAACTCACAGAATCTAAGGAGGAGCTCCAGACTTAAAAGTAAATTGAAGAAAGTGCAAACTAAATGGGCCCTCTTCATAGACTTAGGAGGAGAAACACCAGAACAGTCACCAGCAATCTCTCCTGACCATAGCCCACAACATTCTTCTTTCTCTCAACTAGATTTTGGGATCAGTCCAAGAAAGGCTACACCTGAAATAGATCCAACCCAGCAAGAAATGTATGATTTTACTCAATCGTTGGAGAAAACTACAACAGACCAAGGTACTTCATCTACTCAGCCTAATACAACCCAGGAAGTCTTAATCCAATCACTAAAACAGGAAGTTTTTGAACTAGAAGTCCTTAATAGACACATCAAAAGGGAAAACGAAACATTGGAAGAACAGAGCAGGTTGGATAAAATTATCCATGACAACACCATGTTGCATCTTGGGCTGTGGCAAAAGAAAAATAGGAAATTAAAGAAGAAGAATAGGAGGTTGAGCAGAGCCCTTATCAACCCCAAATACAGGTGCCTAATGAGGAAGCCCAAGATGACAGTGATACAAAGGAAGAAGAAAAGAAGGCTAGATGTACTAGCAGAGGTCTCAGAACAAATGAACTGAAGGGAGGATGGTCATAGTTTTGGTTGCATGAGGACATGCATCACCTTCACAGTGGGGGTATGTTGAGCCCTAAAACTACCTCTCTTCTACATACTTTCCTAGACCTTTTTCCCACCCCAGTGCCTCATAAGCTATCAAAGATCATTACATATTGATTCTAGGAGTGCATTTAAGTGGTTTTATGACTATATTTTTGTGTTTTCTATTTGACTTAGATTTTGATCATCAGCTGCAGAATGCAGCCACTTTCTGCAGCTGACTCACAATTCCACAACTATTTTTATTGATCTATAGGTTATAGGTGTTGACAAGTAAAACGAGGCACGTGGGCAGTTCAGGAATGATCTGAACATGGACCAAGTCCTATATGTTCAGTCGAATTCATAAAGGAAAGCCTTGGTCAAAGGACGGTCAAACAAGGAGCCCTACAGTGAATAGGTCTCTGTTTTCAACACGTGAAAGGTTTGAGACCGTTCCTAGATCTGTGGATCCCTCTTGACAGTTGTAGACCATCTCCACGACACAAATCCAACATCCACCTTTTGTAGATTGAATGATCATGGAAAAAAAGACGTTAAGCTCACAGGTTCTGTCTTTTTACGTGTCATCTGCTGAAGGTTTCTCACAGAAAAAACAGTTATGTAATTTCCTCTATAAATAACGCATTTGCAAACGCATGTAGTTAGTCTGGATATCATCTTGCTGTTAGTTTTTCATACTTTAGTCCTGTTGTTGTAATGAGAAGACATTTCCTCTATATTGCAATATAAAGACTCTGTTCTTATGATTGTTTGAGCATAATTTTGGGTTGACAGCGTATTAACCAAAGGCCGTGCAGAGGGCCCCTGCTAGCTGAGGTTTTGTTATTTTTATTTCTATAAATTTTTCATGTATCGTTTTCTTATTTCCATTGTATATATTTCATAGCTTGTTCACCTGTATATGTTTCATAATTCATTTATGGTATTAATATTTCATTCCTGTACTTGAGTTTCCAGCATTGCATACTTTTGCTAACACTGGTCAATGTGTTTCAGGATAGGTTATGCTCGAGCATTTTCATATATTTTTTTGCGTCAAATAGTGACATGAGATTGGCCTCTCTATTAACTTTGTTTTTTTTAGCTTTTCAATTTCAGTTATGCTTTGATTTCAGTCTTATTTATTTGCTGTTGGTAGCTAGTTTAGATATAAAATTCTTCATGTTATTTGACGTTATCTCTAGAGCCTTGGCTTAACCCAGAAAAGCTACTTGGCGAGCTATTGGATTATAAGTGAAGTGATTTGATTTTACTTTCATTTATGCAAGTAGGTAGTTTAGATATCAAATTCTTCATGTTATTTGACGTTATCTCCGGAGCCATGGCTTAACCCTGAAAAGCTACTTGGTGAGCTATTAGATTATAAGTGAAGTGATTTGATTTTACTTTTGTTTCTGCAATTAGATATCAAGTTCTTCATGTTATTTGACGTTATCTCCAGAGCCATGGATTAACCCCGAAAAGCTACTTGGCGAGCTATCGAATTACAAGTGAAATGACTTGATTTTACTTTCATTTGCAAGTAGGTAATTTAGATATCAATTCTTCATGTTATTTTACGTTATCTCTGGAGCCATGGCTTAACCCTGAAAAGCTACTTGGTGAGCTATCGGATTATAAGTGAAGAAAATTGATCTTACTTTCATTAGTCTCCAATTTTTGGTTTGTTTGAGTGCAATAGTTTAGATTTTATTTCTGTATTTAGATAGGCAGTAGAGACAGTGATTTCATCATCAGTATTTCATTATTTGTTTGATTTAAATAGCTGCACATTTACATTCTTGTTCAAGTACTAATTTTATCACTAGCATGTTTTGAGATCCTTTGAAGTGCTAAGTTCTGGAAGCTATCATAAGGGACATAAAACCTTGTCTCAAATCTATATCTATACTTGCCTTCTAAAGTATTCTTAAAACTTAGGAATAGGATTTCCATTTGCATTAGGAGACAAACAAAGACAAAACCCCAAAACAAAATAAAATTGGAAATAATAAAAAGTAAGAAAGAGGTTGTCTTGCACATATAGTGTGCCACACTTCATCAGTTTACGACTCCCGGATTGATAATTAATGTAGCAATTTAGGACATACTAAATTGACTAAACACTTATCCTGTTGCAACAATACATGTTTTATTGGCCTTCCAGGCAATAGAAACCGCGCTAAAAAGGTTTTTCTTCTCATATCAACAGTTAGTACTAGCAGCCATGGGTAGCATTGAAATGAAGGATCCATCATATCTAAGTACTTGTGATGCCCTCTGTCGGATATATTTTGAACCACCTTATTTCCCTAGTCTGGATGGTGCAAAGACATTTTTGGGTTACTATTGGCACTAAAATCCTACAACTATGGTGGATGGTACACTGGAAGATCTATAGACAAATCAAGTGAAGTTTTTCAAAGTATAACCCCAAATTCATACATACACTTCTTACATTGACAGTTTTGAATACTGTACATAGAATTATATCGAATATAGGATTAGACTCATTTTTGTTCATCCCCATTAGTAGGAGCAATCAAAAGAATAGTGCTAGAAATTTGAATAGAATTTTTTTTCCCCTCTCCAACATGGATAGGATACTAAGGATTCAGAGTGTGCAATTCCTCCTCAGTTAAATACGGTCAACAGATTGTCCAAAATTAAAAAGGTAATTATTAAAATTATTAAATGTTATGAGTTGTTTCTTCTTTTAATTTTTTAATTCTTTACCTAAATTCTATGACGAGTTTAATGATATTTATATAATTCATTATAAATTTTAACATGAAGTGTAGTTTAATGCTGTTAATTTTTTTTTTGTTTTTTTAAGATTTTTTAATTCAGTTTGTGAAACTGAGATAATTATAATTATAATTTTAAGTTGTTAAGTTTATTTAATGGAATGCATCATAATTTTTTTGATGCATTAAATCTATTTTATATTTATCATATTTTTTGGTTTTTTTAGATTTTTTAATTAAGTGTGTGAAATTGAGATAATTTTAAATTATTGAATTTATTTAATGGAATATATCATAAAAAATTGTATTGTATTAAATCTATATCATATTTAAATATATAATTTAAATAATGGAACATTACAATTTCATCAAGGGTCATACTAAAAAATTATCTCTTTAAACTAGGCCTCAAAAAATATAATTCTTTTATTTGAATATTTATGCTTCAAAATTAATATGAGTGAACCAACTATCCATGGGTCTTATTGGGTCTTGTTCTAATTTATTGATTTAATGATATATAAGATATATCATTATACTATTGATGAGTCATCTTATACGGTGAATTTATCCAATTTTCTCTTATTGACGAAGATAGTTATCTCTTATATATATATAGAATATATATATATAATATCTATATATTATATATATATAATATATATATATAATAATATATAGATATATAATATATATACATATATATATATATATATATATATATATTCTATATATAAAAATAAATATAATATATATATATAATTATATATATATATATATATAGATATAACAATTTTATGGATATATTGACATCATACCGTTAGGTTTTTTCCTTTTTGCCTTACCTTTGACGTTTTTGCGTTGCGTGTTTGTGTCACAATAAAGTTTAGTGAGCAATAAGGGCTGAATGAGTCTATTCTAAAGGTTGTCTCCTGCTCATCATTTCTACAACGCTTTTCATGGTGGGTTTCTAGTTTGACAACGATTTTCTTCCTTTGCAGATTGTTCTTCAGAAACCATTTTGATGCTTCTTTTCTACAAAAGTGGACAATATACTTTGTAAGTCAAAACACCAAAACCATAATGAAATTTGTTCCTTCATACTTTGGTCTAATTGTAATAAAATCCATTATGGCCTCTTCCCAACACTCACTTGGTATGGACAATGGTTCTAGTAGACTTGGTTTCTTGATTATTCCTCTTTTGTATTCGAGCTACATTCTTACCATAAATATCCACTCATTTCCAAAGTTTTGAGAAAAAATATTACATAACACATTTTGGATTGACTAACAACATATAATTAGTATAATTTTTTATCTCTACATTTATTTTGCAAAGTACTTTGATATTTCTTTATACTCTACTTTAATTTCCTTGCACAGGGCCTTGTGTTATTGCTTAGGATGTCATTTAATTTACCTAAATGTATGATAAAGGTATAAATTTTGCCTTTAGTTGTTCAATACTAATTTATTTTAGTGAGATTATAAATTTTAATTAAATTATTTATAGTATAGTATCATTTATAAAATACGTTGTTCCTTAATCATATAAGTTTAAATTTAGAAAAGGTGCAGAGATTCAACGATTATCCCGGTCTTCACTCAACCGTTGGTCAAGTTAGCCGTTAGAGGCTCTGCTCAGACTATTTAGCATGCTAAGTTGGATCTGTTTCTTCAACTTGTCCTGATGATGAACCACACTGGTTGGTTCGAAACGCATCGGCAAAGGTTTTTCTAAATGTGATTTACGCCGAAAAACCTTATATATATGTTATGGATCACAGAAGCCTCAATTCAACAATTGATTCCCTGCATGGAAAAGCCATTACATCTAAGGTTCATAATTTTGAATGGGCACGCTTGCAGGTTTCGAAGTTGAAGTTAGATCTTGCTTTTCTGAAAAGGTGCAGAGGTTCAGCGATTATCCCGGTCTTCGCTCAACCGTTGGTCAAGTTAGCCGTTGGAGGCTCTGCTCAGACTATTTAGCATGCTAAGCTGGATCTATTTCTTCAACTTGTCCTGACGATGAACCACACGGGTTGGTTCAAAACACGTCGGCAAAGGTTTTTCTAAATGTGATTTACGCTGAAAAATCTTATATATATGTTATGGATCACAGAAGCCTCAATTCAACAACATTGATAATGCATATTGCTTATAATCATTCTCACTCTTAATATCTATAATTTTGCTTAACACTTATCATTTTCTTGCAGATTGACACACGGTTCGCTCGCTTGTGCAGAGCCTAACCCCACGGTTTACAGAGAAAAAAACAATCATTGTAATTTTTCTTTCATGGGTGACTGGCAACCTTTAGTGAATTGCCTTCACCTCTACAATTTTTTTCCAGATAGTTCAGATTGTTTTAATAATCAATATTAGTAGGGAAATTACTTAGCCTTTACTTTAAAATTTTTACATTTCACACATACCTTAATTAAGGGGAAAAGTAAGTGGCCATAATCCACACATTTTTTCAATTTGTTTTGCTATTTTACCCAAGTCACATAGCTTAATTAGCAAAGGAGTAAGTAGCCCATAATCCACTCCTATTTTTTACTAACCAAAGCATTTTTACTTCATTAGCATCGGGACTAGGAACTGGTGTTATTAAAGTAAGGGAGTAGCCCCTGCTTCCCTTGTGTCTTTTAGACGATCCTAGGCTTGCATCTGAAATCTTTCTCAAAGCACTCAGTTTTCCATCTCCCTTTTTAGGCTCACATAGTGTAATAGGAAGGAAGTAAGTGGCCCATCAACCACACATTATTTTCTTTGTAGGTAAGGAACAAACATAACTTAGTGTAAGTAGACGATTTTGTAAAGGATCATCGGATATCCACATGACTACAAACTTTGTATGTTCACTTTGTCACTTACACACACTAAGCCACTCTAAACTTTGAACAAAGGGAATCAAGTGTAAGGACCTTTTGTACTTAGTTTATTTAAGCCTAATTTTTCACACCATAAGTGAAGGAAGACACCTAAAAGCATTCATAACTTGAACAAACTAAATTTCCCCACATGGGCCACAAAATAATTTATAGTTTAGGTTAGGACTGTTAGGGGTAAGCATCCAATAAGCCTCCATGGTCATGTTACATTTTGAAACATAGAAGTTGTCTTTTAGGGTGCTTCAAATCCTTCTTTCATCCCACGTAAAAGACTACCTAGGCAGCACAGAGACCCGATTCAGAGGAGGTTTGGCTTAGGCTTAGTGCGTGCGGTACTATATGGGGCTACCCAACTTGTATAATGTTTGGTACTGATAACCGATTACCAAGATGCTAAAGACTCGACTACCTCCGTGAGACGAAGATATCCTATTGGCCAAATTTTAGAGAATCCTTCCCTATAGGTGGAGGTGTGGGAAGCACTAAAGCCTCATTCAATACCTTGGTTGATTCTTTTGGCTTCTAGAAGCGTCACCAGTTCTTTCAGGACGTAGCCCCAATACCCGTCATTTTTTGGCTGCTAGAAGCATCACGAGTTCTTTCGAGACGTAGCCCCAATACCCATCATTTTTTGGCTACTAGAACCGTCACCAGCTCTTTTGGGATGTAGCCCCAATACACATCATAAAATATATCTCCGCAAGGCCCAATTACTTGTACAGTGGAAAGGACGAATAGGTCTTCATAGGACTTTTTATCATACGCAAAACAAATTAAAACCATTTTCCTTGTTTGATTGATCACATAGCTTAACTTAAAGGGAAAGTAACTCTTTATTTTTCATTTTGCTTTATGTATGTATTTCTTTTTATACATATGCCTCTCCTCACCACAAAAGTGACACACATTCCATTTTAAGAATACATAAATACTTTACTTTTTCATATTAAGAATAACAAGACAATGCTACACAAAACATTCCAATTCTTGTTTCACCTGAATATACATTAAAATAAATTCTACAAATAAAAATTGAAACGAAACATTTTTTTATCTGATTTAAAATGAATTATTAGATAATTTGTTATGTATTTTGATATTTTCTGGGTAGAAAAATTGGAGGAATTATCTTTTGTGACATATTTTATGACATGTCTTAATTTTGAGATTTAGAATTTAAAGCCCTCTAAAGTTATTTTGGGATATGAAATGAGTGAAAATTTTGTGAGCATAGCTCTCTTCCTCCTGATGTTGTTTTACACACCAATTCTAGCTTTCAAACATGTGAAAATCACCTTAATCAAATTTCATATGCAGAAACTATGCCTCCCACAAGTTGAGCTAACTTGTTCACACGGTGGTACCAAGTGGATGTTGCATCAACGCCATTACTTAGATATGTGGAGTTAGTCATGTGTGGACATTCAAGAAGATCCTAAAAGGTGCAAAACCTTAACACTAATAGTGGCTTGAAAAATGTGAAAACCCTAAACCTTAAATAGTTTCCAAGCTATGTTAAACACTACGTCACTAGGAAGAGAAGGGGTTCCATCTTTTTAGGATTGTATTAAAACATAGTTGAGCACAACATCTAGGAGTGGGATTTGAGATCAAAACAAAGGAGAAAGATAATTTGCAACAACCATATAGACAACAATGTCATAGGCAACTCGATAGTCAATACCCCTTTCTTTGTATTTGTATTTCCATAATTAAATAAAAAAACGTAGAGTATAAGCCTCATCTTCTAATTAGGTTTTCTCTGATATGACATTGCCTGAGTTATATATTGAATTAAATTATATGATTTCTATATTCATTTACATTTTTTTCTTTTATGGGTTTCAATATTTTTATGTATTTAACACTAACGAAGTGTTGAGACATGTGAAAACCCAATCTAAAATCATTATCAAGCTATGCTAAACACCAGGTCACTAGAAAGAGAGGGGGTTCCATCTTTCTAGCATTGTATTGTCTCATGGTTGAGTAGAGAATTTAAGAGTTAGATTTAAGAGCATAAGAACCATTTAGAATACAATGTCAAAAGAAACTCTATAATAAATACTCATTTTTTTTGTATGTATACTTTCATAATTAAATAAAAGATAATAGAATATAAGTCTAGTTTTTAATTAGATTTCTCTGATATCATATTTTCTAAATTACATCTTTTATTAAATCATATAACTAATATTTCCATTTACTTATTTTTTATTTCAATTATCTTTCAATATTTGAATAATAAAATAATAAACAAAATTCAAAATCAAAAAATAAATTAAATAATAAAAATTCAAAAATGAAAATGTAGGCTATAATAAATTATTTCGGGTGAATATCTACAATAGTTTATATATTGTTTCACAATAACTTAAACCTAATATTACTTTTTGAACAATTCATTCTCAACTTTCAATACCATGACATCTCAGGGTGAAGACCTCTCCAATCTAGTTATGTAAAAAACGAGGGGTATTATTAGACTCGAGAAGCCTCAACCTATGCTTTTACACTTAAAAGTTACCTTTCTCAATGACTCATTATCATCTTTAACCACATACCTTCAGATATGGTAAAGGACTCTCCATAATCTACTTAATTAAAAAAGAGGGGTGTTATTAGGCTAAATAAACCTCAACTTATGATTCTAATAAAGAAAAGATGTGGGGTGCATCAGCTTATGTTAAGTCGGTTCATTGTTTAATGTTAAGTATGTAAGCTAGGGTGAGCAATGATATTATGGGGATGACTAACTTAACTTCATTCAATGCTTCATTCTTAAATGACAAAACATGGAAATTGTACTAATTATAGTTTTTGGGACCATCAATTGTTGGTATAAGTGATTGCTCCCAAATATCTCATGAAAGATGCTTAAATGGGTCCATTAGCATAAAGCATCGTTCCACCTTTGAGACATAATTGAATCCCTAAGTGTATAATTGTAAACTCCTTAATAATTAAATATTTTAAATATTTAATCAATTATTTTATTAAATTATTACTAGTTAATTGTAACTCCAATAAGTTGGTTAAAAATTATGTGTTTTTTTATTTTATATGTTTTATATTTGAATATAAAGGAGCGGAAGATATGTATACTTTTATTTTATAAATTAAGTAGTGAAATTTTTGTATGGAAAGAGTTGTTTATCTCACACATGAGGTCTTATATGTTAATATTTAATTGCTAACTATATTATGCTTTTGAATTATGTTAATATTATTTAAAAATGATTTTTATTACTTAGAAAATTAATAAATTAGCTAATGAACTAATGGGTAGAAAAATGGTACTAATGGGTAGATTAGGTGCAAATTAACGAAGGCAAGTCTAACACTATCAACGTTGTTAAAGTGTGAACATCATATGCTTAGCTTATTTTTAAAGTCAATGCACATTAAGTATTGATAGTGTTTTGCATTTGGAGAAAAATAGACATATTTGAGTGAGGAAGAGTATCATGCTTATGCAAAAAATAGTATTAATGTTCTGGAAATGGTGCAATATAGAGGGGAAAGTTAATGGCTATATCACAAACCTAGGGTTTGCAAAAGATACCAAACTTAGGCCCAACATTGTCTAATATGTTAGCATATTCAACTTTGGAAAGAAAGAAGGTTTCATTCAAGGTGTGTATGATACTTTTCAAGCTGATAATGTGCAAAATACTAAATATTTAGTGGGGTGTTATTGATGGTGATGGAAACCGCCAACATACAGGGGTGGGTGAAAATATGAAGATGGGTTACACTTTTGTGAGAAACGCCTCCGAAAAATTCATAATCTTAATTTCTTGGTCGAACAATTTTTTTTTTAATTTTATTTATTTATTTACTTTTCCTTTTTCAGCTGAACTATTATACAAATGCTCAACAGAGCTTTTGGCCATTTAAACTAACGTCGATCGTTAAACGAAATTCAACCAAATAAATAATTCAGTCGAACTATTTGTTCGACCAAACTACGGTTTTTGGCCAAATTATTTATCCAGATGAAAAAATGTTTATATATATGACGGGTCAAACGTTGCTACATAGTTTTCTGCGTTGTTGATTTATGTTTGTGGCCTATTGAGCTGAGTGGAAGTCCAACGTTGTAAGCCGACATCTGTTGAGCTGAGTGGAAGCCGAGCACTGCTGATTTTTGTATGTGGTCTGTTGAGTTGAGTGGAAGTTGAGCATTGTAAGACGAGGTATGTTGAGTCGAGTGGAAGCTGACGTATATTTAGTTGAGTGGAAGCTGAGGTATATTGAGCTGAGTGGAAGCTGAGTTGAAGACATTAAGGTCGTAATTTAATTATGTTTTTATGAAAATTTTATGATGTTTTTTTGAAATTTTTATGATTTTTTTATTTTATTTTTTATGATGTTTTTTATTTTTTTTTACTGTGGCGCCATATGAACTTTGGTTTGTTTCACTCGTCCCTAGAAGCTTTCTCAGCCTCCTTGTCCACCCTCCTCATCCAGACCAGGTAAGTCGCCCATTGCATGTTTGTATGAATTTTCCCGCATGAGAAACACAATGTAATTTTATGTAAAGACCAGAATTATGAATGATGAAGGTGAGGGGTGTTGTCATCATATTTTTTATACAAAATTTATTGTGAGGGATATGTTTTCTAAAAACTAGATGGCCACATCCAACATCGATCGTTTTTGGCAGCAACCATTGCTTTATTTTAAGGTAAATGTTTTCACTTAATTATGGATTTCACAATCTCACTCATGGAAAATCAAATAGGAATTTCTATTTAGTTTTAATGATAAAAAAATTATTTAAAATTTAATGAATGATTTGATCGACTTAAAAGATTCCCATTTCACTTGAGGCACGGAATTGGGCAAGGTGAAGAATAAAGGCACATGATAAAGCAAGATCTAAACATTTAGTGAGCTCGATCTAGCGGCCTCCTTTTATTACTTAATTTCCCCACTTTGAAAAGGCCATAGAGAATATGCAAGCGTGGTGAGATTATAATTTTGAAAAGGACATCTATTTGTAATTAATAACAAAACACATCTTTCACTATATTTCATCTTATTAAGATTTAAAAAAACATTAAAATCAACTAAATTATAATTTTATTTTAAATTATTGTTATTACTATTAATTATAATGTAAACAATAATCATTGAGATTTTGAAATTTGTTACTAAATGATATATAACCAGCAACGGTTTATTAATTTTTATGTCTTAGGAACCAAAACAATGTTCTTAACACTTGTTTATAAGTGGAAAAAAAAATAGCTAACATCGTTTAAAAATGAACGGTATATTGAATAAATAACCTACTGAACTCATCAAATGTAGTGACAGAAGTAGGACTATAATTCTTAGGAGACATGCCCCTCTCTCTCTCTCTCTCTCTCTCTCTCTCTCTCTCTCTCTATATATATATATATATATATATATATATAACTATAGATATTACTTCCAATGCTCTTGTTTTTTGAAAATAATGTGATTAGAAAAAGTTCAGTAAAATTAGTGAAAGCCAAATAAATTAGATGAATAATAAATATTAATAGACATCAATTAATCAATAACAAAAACAAGCTACTTTAATATATCTCATATTAATTAAGAATTAAAAAAAGAAAAATTAACTAAATATAATTTTATTTTTAAATTATTATTATTATATTATTATTAATTATAAAAACAAGTAATACAAAAATTAAAACTATATACATTTAGAAATACAAGTAACAAGGTTTTTAGTAATTGAGATTCACACTCACTTTACCATGGAGATTTGCTAATGTAAATAAGTTTTTTTACAATATCAAAACTTATCAATACTACATGACCCAAAACCATAACTTGTTTTATATGACACTTGGTTATGTGGCATTTTTTTAATTAGTCAATTTAATGAAAAAGACAAAAAGAACATAAAAATTCTAGAATATTAAATCCTTACCATTAATAATTATTAATGATTCAATTAAAATTCTAAAAACTCTACTAATTTTCTTAACTCACTAATTATCATGTTATAAAGTGGGGTGGTGGGTGATACAAGGGTTATTACAGATCCTATAGGATTACTTGAAAGTGCATTTCTTTGGGTTCTTGATATTTCAATAATTAATTATGTTGAATCTTGTGCACTATTTGAAGTTTTGAAGGCTTCATTTTACTTTGGTTTTCAAAATTTGAAGGTGGTGATGAATTTTTAGAATGTAACAAGGCGTACGGTTCACATTACTCCATTGAACACTCTTTTGGCTCTAATACTAAAGTGGGTGAAGGAGGTATCCAAAAACTATCTAAGGTTAACTTCTTGGATGCTTTAAGGGAGAATAATTCTTTGATCAATATATATTCAAATCAATGCATTATTACTAAAAGAGAGGGGGGATTGATTATTAATGATAAGTTGGGCATTTACCGCATTCCCTAAGTTTCTCATAAAGGACAAGACATGTATCTCTTATTTATGGAGGCACAGTAAATCTAATAATCATATTGTGGGGCATGTAATGTGAAGATACCCAAATCCCCTCATTGCTTACATGAGCAACTATTTAGTTCCAAACAATTTTGATTTGGTGAGAGGTGCCACCCTTTATTCTTCAAGGGTGATAGTTATAGGCTTTGGCTTTTTAGCTAGAGGAACTAGATTGCAAAATCAGGTGTGGTTTGGTGAGTCTTGTCTTTTTGAGCTAGTTGATCCTATTCTATCCTAGTTGAGTCCCTATCCTATTCTATAACATTACTAAGTCACCACCACCGTGTATTTTTTCTCAAAGAAGATTTAATAGAGGGGATTTCCTCTTGTCTTAATTCACAAAGTTTTTTAGTGGTTTTACTCTTGATATTGGGGGTTTGTTGGGGAGAGGTTTTATGTCTCTCCATTTCATCCCTATTTGAAGGGACCCATTAGCGCACCATCTCATGTGTCAGTGTTAGGAAGTTCCCTTTGACCCCTTCTAGCTCAGTGACTCATCACAAGTCGCCCTTGACAATAACATGGTGGCACCACCTCCAGAAAGAATTCATATGTCATACATGGTTAGTCTAAATTTGTTAGAAATATTTAAGCTTATTAATAACCCAATATCTTATGCTCTTACTTATTGTACAATGTCATCTAAGATCCCCTCAATATTACTTAATCCAAAAGTGGTTTACGTGAAAAGTATAAAATATTTACCTAAAAATGAGACTTCCATGCTTAGTACGCTATGCATTAATCAAGACCATAATATTTACTCAAACTAAATTATTTTCAATGCAATTTGTATAGTTATTTTAAGAATGACTAAGTGGGAGAGGATTAACGAGTTGGAAGTTGAAGACCCGGAAGATATGATACAATTTTCAGCAAAAGACTTAACATGGATAGAGATTGATGGGGACCAAGTTGCAGTTATTCCATATTGTCGACTTGATGATTTCATAAGTGGAGAGGAATCAAATGAAAGTTCACCCACCCAATTTCTTCTTAAGTATCATCGAAGTCAAAAAATAGAGGATATCAAACACACCTATTACTCAACATATCTGGAGTACGATGTGTGAGTTTCTATATGCTTTTTCAAGATACATATAATTTTTTCAATATGCATAAATATTATATCTAATTTGTAGTAATTTTTTTACGTATAGTTATTGGCGTTCATATGGTCCACAGTCGAAAAGGAGAACTAGGAGTGCATCCTCAAATCCAAAGGCAAACCGCAGTCAACATGAAAGTATTAAAGTTGGTTGCTAATGTCACTTCTTTGTGCGACGACTTCAAATTAGACCAGATGATGCTGTAATAATATATATTGCATGTAGGCATATTGATAAATCCAATGTTATTTGTCATGGGACAGATGTAATCGATAGGCCCATGAGATTCAATTATACACCACATTTAACAAGGGGTATGCGATCTAGTGTCCAACATTTCATTAAAAGAGGTTTTAATGTTACAATGATATGGGACAAGTTCATCTCTGATGTGAAGGATGGATCTGGTGAGTTATACACAGGTATATCTCGAGATATATACATGACAAGACAAGATATATTAAACATTTACAATGATACCATAAGGCTAGAGTATGTTAAAGATCAAAGTGATCGAAATAGTGTAGAATGCTAGTATAAGGAACACCCAGAGAGTTTTTTCTTCTACCAAAAACAAGATCTTGTTGAAAATATCCCTTTTATCATAGGCATACAAACAAAGTGGATGTGTTCAATGATGCTAAAATACTATCACAATAATATTATCTCAATGGATTCAACATTTAGTACAAATAAGTACAGGGTGAGTA
>APFE030509661.1:0-35147 GCA_000404065.3 Pinus taeda
ACTATACCTTTAGACTTGAAATAATAATTATGATCCTACAACATACTATTAGTTTCTTTAGCGAATTTCATATTTGTTTGATAAATAAATAATAAAAGTTTAACCTTTATGTGTAATAATATATTTACCCTATTACATGTTTTCTTTAAATATTATTGGAATAATAAATTATTTAATGGATATAAATTATTAATTTAATCTTGATAGAGGATATAATTTACTGATTTAATGGACCATTAGATTTAAACGATAAATAAGAACTTTTATTAAGTATATGAGGTACCATAATATTAATTTAGTTGGAGTTAGGTCATTTATTAATAAACTAGTTCATTAACAATGAAATAATAATTATGATCCTACAACATACTATTAGTTTCTTTACCGAATTTCTTATTTGTTTGATAAATAAATAATAAAAGTTTAACCTTTATACGGTTTGCTTTAAATATGATTGGAATAATAAATTATTTAATTATTTAATAGATATAAATTATTAATTTAATCTTGATAAAGGATATAACTTACTGTTTAATGGACCATTAGATTGAAACAATGGATAAGAATTATTATTAAGTAGGTATATGATGTACCATAATATTAGTTTAGTTGGAGTTAGGTCTTTTATTAATAAACTAGTTCATTAACAAATGGATTTTTGGGATTATAAGATTTACCTAATTTAAATAGTTTCTAGGAATAATAGTAATTTAATATAACAAGAAATTGACTAGGTATTTTTATTAACACTATTGGAATAAAAAGATTATTGAGGAAATTTAGATGAATTAATAAATATAATTTAATTTTAAAATTGGATTTCTAATGGACCATTAGATTTAAAAAAATAAAAAAACAAATAGAAATTATTTTAATTAATATATATGATGGACCTATGATATTAATTTTAATTAAATTAGTTTGTTTTTATATACAAGTACAATTAGTAAATTAACTAATGAATTCTTTTAGTATATAATGTACCTAATTTATCTAATTTCTAAAAATAATAATAATTAAATATAACAAGAATATTATTGGTTTGACTAGGGTCTTTAGGTCAAAATTAGACGTTGGCAATATAGTCGATGGAGTCTCTGCACATACTATTTAACAAGCTAGGCCGGATTGGTTCTTCAACTTGCCTTGACGATGAACCACACTAGTTGGTTCGAAACGCGTCGACAAAAGAATTTTTATGTGATTTCGCCGAAGAATTTTCTAAACAATGTTATGGATCACAGAAGTCTAAATTCCTTAATATGATATTCATCAATATACCATCTATGCCATGCGACCATATGTCTCTGCTACTATATGACAACCAAAACAAAAAATTATTCCCTACATCAAATCAATGTCAAATGCATGCACCACATAGGAACCCAATCCAAAAACACAATTTATATATTAGGAAGAAACAATTCTCCCCTTGAATGTCTAATCCTCTATCAATCTCCAAAAACATATAGCTTCTCCAAAATCCATTAGTAACGATATAGCTAATCCAACTGCTAAATAATGCATGCAATACATAGGAACCCGATCCAAAAACATAATTTATATATTAGGAAGAAACAATTCTCCCCTTGAATGTATAATCCTCTATCAATCTCCAAAAACATATAGCTTCTCCAAAAACCATTAGTAACGATATAGCTAATCCAGTTGATAAATAAAATACAATAAAATAGATTGGACATAAAATGTATACTTCAAAAATCATGTACTCCCCCTCAATGTATGCATCTCTAAAAATGAATATTTTTCTTCTCATACACTTGTCCATATGTGATCCAGGTGGATATTGGTGGCCACCTGCCAAGTCCACTTGGACCCCCACCATTGTCTTTCTCACCATTTTCAGTTTCCTTGATTGTAGCACAACTTACTATTTTTAGCAGTTTTTCGGGTCCTGAACTTCCGGAGCCGTTTTGAGGCCCTAAACGACGTTTTTTTGGGAATGCAATGGACTGATGTCGCCCGTTCCAACAATGATAGTGCTCGAATAGATCTTTCTAATGAGCTATTGTACGCGTCAAACGGAGATCATATGCTAAAGTTACGACCCCGGGAAGTTGATGTACCAACTTACCCCCAAACGGGGTCCACAGTTTGGCGTTTCATCTCCTAGGGTTAGGTTTTGGAATGTTAAGGGTTTTTCATTGTTTCTCAACAATAAATAGGCCTTCGAGCCTCATTGTAACACAGTTCAGAGGCATGTAGCCATCACATCTCTTCTCAGAGATAAGCTACCATCGCCCTAGCTAGTCTATTTCCATTTCTGATTGTAAGCATATTTCAGTATTTTCCATTAATGAAATGAAGTATTATTTCCGCTGCATATTTGTGTATATGGTTATCTCTGTAATTTGTTGCGTTCCTGTTTAAATCCGGATCAGTGGTATCAGAGCGGTCTGTTTTTCTCTGTTTTTCTTTGCATGTCCCCAACAAGGTCGGGATATAAGGAGTTAGGGCTTGAACTGGTTGAACCTTTGCAAGACCACCCTCGCAAATCCCGACGGCCTCCCATGGCGGACGACGAGAAGGACGAGGGGGCAGGAGATCCTATCAAAATCTTGCTCGAAGAAGCCCTCGAGTGACAACGGAACATGATGATGGATAGCTTTGCCAAGATCCTTCAGCGGCTACCCAAAAGCGATGTATCGGCTTCCAGCAGCTAGTCTGGAAACACCACACCCTTTAAGGTACAAGTTAATTTTGAAATCCCCATATTCAAGGGTCAGATAGATGCAGATGTCGTAGATAAATGGTTAAATATGCTAGAGGGTTATTTTTCTGTTCATGAATTTTTGAGTCGAGAAAAGATTGTTTTCGCTCTTCTCAAAGCAGCCCCCCACGTCAAGGACTGGTGGGAAACCTACTGCGAGCAGAAGGATGAAAGTACCGGCTCACTATTTTCAGCCGCAACCACCTAGAATTCATTCCGGGATGCCATCAAGGAGTAGTACTACCCTGTTGGAAGCTATGAGGATGAATACATAAAGTGGACCACGTTGTGGCAGGGAAGGGACCAAGACGTGCCGGAGTTCACCAATCTTTTCCATACCCTTCGCACAAAGTTTGGTATCAAGGATTTAGAGTAGTATTTGATACTCAAATACTACGGCTGCCTGCACAAGTACATCCAGGAAGAAATAGAATTCCTGAACATCTCCTCGCTCAACACAGCATATCGATATGCCATCAAGGTCGAACAGAAGTTTAAATAAAAGAAGCGAGACTTTGGGTCTGTGAATCCAAAGCAAGGAAAGGTGCCCCTAAACCACAGAACAATGGACAAAGCCAAGGCGGGGCAGCCCAAGACATCCCGCCAAAGCTGCAAGCAAATAATAGCACCATGAAGCCGAAAAAGGACACGGGAAAATGGTGTGTGTTCCATAAGAGCTCCACTCACAACACAAGTGAGTGTCGGGCCAAGCAGTCACTGGTGACTGAGCTAAAGGTTTCAGAATCAGATGCATGTTCTGACTCTAAGTCAGAACCCGACAAGGGGAATGACAAAGGGAAGTAGATCATTGATGCAGATCCCAACGCCATTGTTGCTATCGCCAAGATCCAGAAAAATGAACCCAAAGATCCAGAGGAGGAGGAGTGTCTCTTCCACTCCCAAATGTGGGTAAAGGGCTCCCCGCTACAGTTCATTGTCAATAGCGGGAGCCAAAAGAACCTCATCTCAGCAGAGGTCGTGAAGCGGTTGGGCTTACCGACCACAGCACATCCACAATCATACACCATCGGGTGGCTTCACCAAGGACGGGATCTTCGCGTGAGCCAGCAGTGTCGCCTTCCAGACAACATCAAGCCCTTTACAGATGAGGTATTGTGTGACATTGCTCCCCTTGAAGTTTGTGATGTATTATTAGGACAACCATACTTGTGGAAGCAACATGCTGTGTATGAATCAAGGCCTCATGCTATTATTATTACTTTGGGAAATAAGTTGTATAGGATACCAGAGGTAGCACCACCTACCACCATCTCTTTGGTTACTGCAAAACAATGCAATAAGTGCATTTCCAAAACCAGGAATTTTTTTTTCCTGATGATATGTCGTCAAGGAAAGAAGAAGATGGTGGCCATGACCTCTAGATAGGGCCCCTCTGCATGACAACTATAGATGGACAAGGTCATGAAGGAGTACGAGGACATCTTCACTTCCCCCACAGGGATTCCTCTGCACTATCAGGTCAAGCACTCCATCGACCTGACCCTAGGTGCGCCACTGCCTAATGGGCCAATCTATCGGCGCTCCATTCTAGAGAAAAATGAAATCCAGAGGTAGATTCAAGAGCTACTGCAAAAAGGTTACATCCGTCTGAATTCATCACCCTGTGGGATCCTGATCGTGTTGGTATAGAAAAAGGATGGGACTTGGAGACTTTGTATTGAGTATCGGGTGCTGAGTATTAGGTACCCGATCCCCTAGATAGATGACCTCATAGACAAACTAAATGGGGAAAAATATTTCATTGTTGGCTTATATGGGCTTGACCTAGGTTCGGAAGAGTTATTTAGCCAAACAAATTTCATAGCTACCGGCCCTTTCGGCAATAGCCTGTAGAGCACGAACTGAAGTCTCACCCGAGGTAGCAGGGGAGGGTGCTAGAACCAAGTTTCCGCACCCTAGGGATGTCTTGGTGTGGTTTGGAGGTTTCACGCACCGTTTTAAAGCTCTGCATTGCTCGGTATTCGCACAAATCCAAATTGATTATATTTTTCTTATTAGTGCACTATTCTATTGGAGGATGCAGTTACAACTTCACATGATCTTTAAGCAAACATTTAACCAACACAACTGGTTTGCACATTAAAATGAACCCAAATTTACATTCATTCATGCAATAAGTAGATTAAATTAAACAGATATTATAAAAGTCATATTCGCGATAGCTTAGAAGAAATACAGAATTATAGAAGAAACTTATCTTTATTTCCACTTATCCTCAATACATTCAGATCCGTCCTGTGCACTCAGCTGCAGGGGTCCGCGCATATAGCTATGGACTTTCCAGGCCTCTGCGCACACAACTACAGAGCCTCTATCTACTACCCCAACCCTTGACTCAGACTTACAGATGCTTTTAGACTATCTTCCTCAAAAACCCATTACATTCCATATTCCAGATTAACTATCCAAAACTCTACTACTTCTACCCATAGAGCCTCACTCTATTTATACCCTTCCCTGGTCCACGATCCCTACATGGCCTGACTCTATTTACATTTCTTTACATTATTTTCGGGTAGACTACCCTTTGACTCAACCCATTATAATTTTCGCTCTGTGCTTTTAGCAGAGTCTTTACCCTAACTTTACCCAAAATGTTTGGCTTTGATCCTCCTAACCGTTGCACGGGGCTTCTGCTACCCAACAGTCCCCCAACACAATCATCGTGACTCATCCCCAGTCACTTGGCTGGCACAGTAATCTTCTCATGTAGGGCAGTTAGCATCCTCTGTGCTTCACTTGTTCCAACAGAAAATTATTTTGTCATCCGTTGCATCATTTCCATGCGTGTGGCCATCAACTCAGTCTATAGTGGCGTTGTCTCAATGGTGGCATACTCGCTTTGCATATGAGCTACCCTGCACTCTATGGTGGTTGAAACTGCAAATGCCTCGTCCAGCCATGGCTGGAGATGGGCCTTAATCATGGATGCCTTCTGCCAGGCTGCGTCAACTTGGATCTTTAGGTCCTCGGCCTCCCTTATCTTAGCTAGGTACTGCGTAATAACGACAGTCGACATAGTTCCTTTGATCCTATCATGGGTTTCCTGAAGCTCCCGAGCTTGGTTTCCAAGCGCTGAAGGGTTGGATCCTCTTGAAGTGTCGTGAGTGTGACAATTGATTGTGTGAATAGGTCTGTACATTCCTTTAGCATCCTTATAAGCATTGCGCAGGCGGTGATGATGATGTTCTTGTGCTGCTCCATAATCTCAGGGGGCGTCACTGGCTGAGTCTGCAATTTTATCTCTGCAATCTGTACACTAAGCTCCCGATGGATCCGTACAGCCTCGTCCTTAGTGTTACATAACCCAATAGCCAGCTTCTGAATTTGGGTCTCAATAGGGAGATCAGCCGTAATCTCCAGCTCAGGGGCACTTGAGCAAGCTTCCGCGACAATCTGCTGCACTTGATGGTTCTATGTGATGGCTTCGTCCTGTTGGAGGCACAACTGTTCGAGATTTATTTTATGCTCTTGGAAGATTTGTTTGGTATGGCCTTCCCAGTTGCGGAGCTCTATCGTGGCACTGTGCTAGAGCTGCTGCAAGATTTCACGTGGCAAAGTAGCTAGGTTGAGTCCTAGTCCTGTCAGTCATCCCAACACAGCTCTGTCCTCCGCGTTGTTGATGATCAACGTACTTGCTAGAATTGAAACAGAATAGGAAAATTGGGTCTTTAGTAATCATTTTGTAGCTACCATACTGGAACCCTTTGTAGCAGTAATTTCACTTGCAATGTGGATTCCTAACGTCTGTAATTACGTATGGAGCTCCCCCAACACAATCTGCTGCTTGGGCATGGCTTCATCCACTGCATCACGTGTGGCCTCACGAATGGAAGTTTCGATGTCATTTAGGTCACCCTCCGTTAGGATGGTCACCTCGCTATCTCTCTTAGATGCCTTCGCCTTCTTCTGTGGCTTTGGCCACTCTGGTGTCACTGAGTGCTTTAAAGGGGTCCTCGTAGTAGTGGATGGAGTATCTGTCGCAACCAGCTAAGTGGTTTCCTTTTGACTACCTTTGTTCTTTGTCGATGTCTCCTTGCCTGGTTGAGTCTTGCCTACTGCTGTGAGTGCCACCTCCCAAACTGGTTTAATTTGCACGGCTAACTATGCATTCCACTTTTGTTGTGTGGCGCACTTGGCTTCCTCCTTTTTTTTTCTGAATGGCAGCCTCGTCACGCTCTTCCGCCAAGGGTCCACACCAGGCCATTGGCCAAGTATCCACAATCCTATTAATAATGTCATTAATAGCAATAAACCGGAGTGGACAAGCTGGGTCCTTGCGCACCCTGATGTAGACATGATGCATGTATGCTTTAAATTCGGAAATATGCTTCATGCTTTCATAGATCTCGTCAGTTAAGCGGGGTAACTGATTAACCCATTGACATATCGTCACATCCATTAATACCCAAAATATTTTGATATTGCGAATTAGTCCCACATCCCTTGTCGCCCAAAGGGAAGCATAGTGAGCGGCTTCAAGCCATTTCGGATCGAAGACTGGAAACTAGCTTTCTCCGGGTAAGTCAGTGGCGACCAGCATGATTGACAGGAGGAGCCATGCATAATGGAATCTCATTCCTTCCTCCTGCACCTCACACAATTGGTCTGAAACTCTTCACAAAGGAACTGTGACCAATTGAACCGTATGTCGACTGCACATTCCTCAACAAGAGCAATAATGACAGTGGGGACCTTAGTGCCATGGCATTTCCTCATGACTTTTCCTTCCAGCAACTGGGTGGATACACGAACTGCATTGCCAGAGATACTATCAATGATATACCCTCACTATTCCTTGGCGATCTGGTACTTCTTTTTCAGTCGTTCTATCATCACGACATCATTACCTTTATCAGTAATCTCCTGAGGGTCTCTCCCATCACAGGGGAGGTGCGAAACCTGATGAACAAGTTTTGTTGTTATACAGATGGGTTTACCAACCCATAATATGTCCTCATGAACTAAACAAAGTAGTTGTTTTATGACCAAAATGGTTAATGGGGGTCGGAGAAAGTGAGGAATTGACAAGAGATAGAGAAATCCAGCTTTTTCCACCTCCTGTAGCCACTCCTTTGGCTGTAGGGTTGTTACCATCCCTTCTATCTTCTGGTCCATTAGTTCATCCATCGCCAGATGGGGAAATTTTACTATATCTGCAAGGTCCCAATCTTCGAACTTCATTATCGCCACACAGCCAACCACCGAGTTTTCCATTAACACCTCTTTTTGTAGCGATGGGCTGATGATTATAGAGGCGACTTCATCCAAGTTTGTAGGTACCTTGGCCTTCCCTTTGCTTCGCGGCACATACTTGGGTTGCTGTACTGGCTATATGGGATCTTCTTCAGGGAGGAATTCTTTGACGTATGTGGGAGGACCCTCATCTTCGTCCTCACTTTCAATTATAACAGTTTTAGCCTTCTCCTCCATCGTGAATTTTCTAGATTGCAGGTGTTGGAGTGACCTTCTCACTGGATTTGGGATCTGGGGATCCTTCTTGGTTCACAGCGTCTAGGGAGATTTGGGGAGCTCGGTGGTTTGTGGCGTGGTTGTTTGCAAGCTGTCTACAGTAGGATCTTGTGCCTTCAAGATTGCATCTTGGTAATACATGGGCAATGCCTGAAACCATGGACTATTTTTGAATTTCCCGTCACTCATCGTGTTTTTGATGTAGGGCGGTTTTCTTGTAGAGCGGTAAGACATGGTGGCGTGAGCATGACTTGTTGGAAATAATACTGAGAGGGGGGGGGGGGAATCAGTATTATCAAATCAGATACTTTTTCATTTTCACACTCAGATTCATATACGTGACTTCAGTGAAGGATATACGCGTATATACGCGACGGTGTTAAATGCAACAAGCGTATATGCAGCAATCTTATAATTCAGTTAGCTTATCTTCAGTAAATGCATCAGAACATTATTAACCACATTAATAGTAAATAGGTGTAGTAAAACAGTACAGATCATCACACATAAGAAGCACACATGAACACCATGATATAAGGTGGAAACCCAATGTGGGTGAAAATCACCTGCTGCAATTCGTCTCTTTCTTCTTTTAATAAGAAACTTCTTTTACAATGTACTGGTGCAGTCCCTTACCAGCATGCAGGCTACAACCTGCAGAGGGCTACAACCCTCTCTCATTTTCTAGTTACTTCTGGAAGGGAGCTACAACCCCCTTAGCTCTTGTACTAGCGGATATACTAGTACGTAGGTGCTGACCTACAGAAGGCTGCAACCTTCTTTTCTTCAGGGACCACGTTTCATCAATTTTCAGACTGGATCCATAAGTACAAAACAATCACTGCTGCAATACAATCATCAACTTATACTTGCATCATAAATCACTAAATCACCCAATACTGAATCACTGAAAACCCTGTCATCAAAACACAGAGCGCAAACCAGAGCCCAGAACACTGCAACAACCACTAGAATCAACACCAACCTGAAACACCAAATCTTATAATGCATACGCTACTTGACTATATCAAAATCGCGTGTATACGCGCTTTCACAAGAGACAACCTGTGTACAGATCTAAAGATAATTACTTGTACCTTCGCTATTATATCAACCCAATCCAAGCAGCACAAACGTATGACCAGCAATACTAGATCTTCACCCTTCGTCAAACATTCATTCCTTGCTTCCCCTTTTTGCCTAATGATCTTCTCCTTATATAGGTTAGGCTTCTCTCAATACCATGGTCCAAAACCATGTAGAAACAATACCATGAACCCAATACTTGGGGTCGTCACTTTGGACCAAATACTATGGACCAAATACCACGGACCAAAACCATGATTTCCAACATGCACGCATCTTTACTTCTATTAACCCGCGTGTATATGTGTATGTTCCTTCTGCTCCGCTAACCCGCGTATATACGCACTTTATTCACGGTCAACATGCGTATATCTCTCTATTTACCTGCTGCACTGTGATCTGTCCTCTGAGTGAGTTGCCATCACCTGTATCATTCCTCTGGGTGAGTTTCCATCAAGGACAACACTTGAATCATAATGCCAACATTGATGAAATCTAGCCATGTATCCAGATCATTTCTTAGCAAAAGGAGTTAATGGAAAAGGAAAACCAGACAATTGCCAATATAAATTCTCAACTGGGAGAGATGCCTTCTACATCCAACAACATAATAAGGTTTCTCAATTCTAAGAACATGTATGAACTCGATGATCTAGGAGTGGATGACAGGACTAAAACCATTTTAGAGGTAAATAAAGTCTTGACTAAAAAGAACTTGGCAATACAGTTAACTGAGAAGTATCACACTCTCGAAATTGTAGTTAACAATTTTTTCACAAGAATTGATGCCTTAAACAAGAAGGGCTTGCCTTCACTGATTGTCATCAATGATAAGCTAATGACCAAGGAGGATTACTTGAAGAAGCTACAGGACATTTCCAAGGACACAGCCAAGTCCTCCAACATCAAAGGTTCCATGATAGGCAGGCCATTCTACGAGGCCATCAGTAACATATGTTTTATTCAGAATGAGATAAAACATATTTTTACAGTAAAACTAACTTTTGCGAAGTATAATGAGGTAGATGAGATATACCATAGAGTAACTAAAATATCAATTCCAAATGAAGAATGGTGGGAAATGTTGTGTGAATATCAGGATTAGAGAACAAATCAACTTGGCTAGCGTAGCACCAGAATAGTGGCCACTCAACAACAGTTTTCCATCAAAACAGGGCCAGATGTTCAGATTTATTCTTTTGGACAGAATTGCTTCTCTTTCTGTTAAATTTTAAGTAATAATAGCATGCCTTGTCACTCATGTATTGATTGTAATATTTTGTATTTTTGTTTAAATACTTCATTCTGTCGAAGTATTCAGGGTTGCACCCTTGAGCTAGTTACCAGACAGATTTGTACTAAGCTGGAGCATTTTTATTGAATAAAAGATTTTGGATTTACTTCATATGGTTTGTCTCTCTGTGAGTTATTTTCTTATGTTTTTCATTATGTATTCCTCATATAATTTATTTCATTTACAGTTATTTGATTGAAAATTTAACTGAATTTCAGTTTCATTTTTAAATCCGTTGTGAAGTTGTAGTTTAATTAAGAGATTAATTTACAAGATTGTCTATTCTTGTAAATTCCTCTTTGAATTTAAATTGCACAAGATCTATGAAATGAGTTGATTATATTTTGTTAATTAAGAAAACACAGTTTCCTTAATTTTCGCTCATAAATGGTGAAATACTCTATCTGAATATTAAATCATTTATATTTCTTTATATTCTTCTTATCCATCACACTTAAAATCAAAATAACCATATGTATTTAAAGAACAACCTTTTGTTTTATTAAAGATATTTCTAAGTTTAAGGCACCTGTTAAAAAGCAGTTCACTGGTCATCCAACCATTAAAATCAAACAAAATATTTTAGATGCTTTGGCATAGCCAATTGACCTTAGGTTATCTCAAAGGAAAACACCACTAAGGTTATCCCTGTCTAGTGGGGCTGAGTGAACCTCACGTTCTACATATCAGTGTTGGAACTAGATTTATTTCCAAGAGTTGGGAGCCTCAAGGCGGACTGCCAAGATCCTTTGCCTAAGCCTTACCCCCTTCACACATTTCAACTTAGCATCAAATTTGAACCACTTTATTATGGAGGATTTTAGGTTCCCTAATATGTCAACCGACAATGATTCATGTGTAAAGTGATTGATGTGTTTTATCTAGATACCAATCTACTAATCCTAACCTAAATAATAGATTTTTTTCCTATTACCTAAGTGGGATTAAATCTATGTGAGTTAAGTTAGTGGTTGATTTTAAGCTATAGGCTTGGTGGTTTGAACCAAGAACTTTTCACTTAATTTTATCAGCATCTGAATATCATGATGTTGCTTGAATAAAAATAAATGATGTTTCTTTAAAGACTAGAAAAAAATTGCAAAAATGCAAAATACTAACTATAAATAAACAACAAATAAAATGGCACTAATATCAAGCTATTTCCCCACTTGGATAAGGCTTCAAAGAAAAGTGTGTGTGTGAATGTGATGATTTTTCTTACATAAATATAAATAATGTTGCTTTAAAGACCCGAAAGAAATTGCAGAATTGTGAAATACTAACTATAAATAAATAGAAAGTAAAATGGTATTAATAGCAAACTATTTCCCCACTTGGATAAGGATTCAAAGCAAACAAGGAAAGGATCTACTAATGGAAAGATGAGAATTTTCAATGGATACAAGTGGATCAAGTATCTAATGAGATCAGATATACAATCAATCAACCAATCTACAACATAAAAAGTGTAACAACTTTGGTCAAAATTCCATGTAAATGTTAATAAAGGAAAGAATAACACCAAGGTAAAGGGACATGTATTCCAAGATGAATGGTGGGAAAAAAATCCTACTAGGTTTTCATTTCAGTTATTGTGGCTAAAGGAAATTGGAAAAGGAAATGACAAAGGCTTTGGAAAAGCAAAATGGAATTTTTAGCACATTTATTTATGAAAATAATGGAAATTAGGAGAGAAGGAAGGTGAAAGGTCACAGGTTATATGTGAGGAGGAAAATGAAGGAAAATAATGGAAATTGAAGAAAATAGAGGCCTCGTTGATAAAAAGGCTTCTGAGGATTAGTTGGCAAGATTTTTCTCAGGCTTGGTTAGTGTAACCTTTTGTTAGTTCAGTTTTGGAGCTATCCCTCTATTCTATCTCTCTCATACTCTTGGACACTTATATTTTTATTGGAGAACTCTTGGAGAGTGTATAATACTTGGATTCTTGGAGAAAGAAGGCAAAGGAAGAGCAAGAAGTGCAAAAGGACATCAGGATCAATAGCTACAATTGGTTTTTCTTGCATGTATCAAGTTGCATGTATGTTTTCCTCACTAGTTTTGGCATGCATCACATATGCATGTGGTTTATTAGTCATGAGATTTCATTGGCATGGAGGTTTGCCTAGATTGACAATGGATTTTCCTAACCTTTCCATTTCCTGGATAGCCATGGTGTTGTGGGTTCATTTCTTTGTTTTTATGGTTGGTTTTCATGTTTCCTTTAGATTTGGTTGAGTTACTAGATCTTGGAGCCTTGGTTGGAGAAACACTTTAGAGCACTGTAACAACTTGGATTGAGTTATTTGTCCTGGAGCCTTGGTTGGAAAAATGCTTTAGAGCCCTTGGTGGGTTGAGCTACTAGTCCAGGAGCTTTTTTGGACAAATCCTCTAGAGCTCGGTGGTAACTGTGGGTTGAGTTACTAGTCTTGTAGCCTTGGTTGGAACAAACATTTTGGAGCCCTGGAAGGCTTGGGTAGGGATCAATATGGTGATGGTTTTTGATGTCTGACCATGAGGTGGAATCACTGTTTGATGGTTTGAGGTGGTTTGGCTTCTGGATGCCCTTGATGGTTTTGATTGATGTGTTTTATGAGATCCCACATTCATGCTTGGAATATGTCATGGGGGTGACTGACTGAAGATAGATTTGTCTCAACCATTTCTATGGTTGGGTGGTTTGTGGAAGTCCATAACTTGGTTCGACTTTGCATCATTAATATGAGGTTATTTCTCCTTGTTAATTCAATATTATTATATTGGTATATATGTGGGTGATATGACTATTGTTTCGTTGGTATTTTTGTTGATATTATCTTGGTTATGAACATGTATTATGACAATGGCTATGTAAGGCTCTCATCATGTTTTTACTTGTAAATAAATGAGCAATATATCTATGGCCTAATAGATGAAATTTCAACTAATGTGTTGAGGCATCAATGCTTCTTAGTGATTCTCAAATAAGTATGAAACCCCTATGCTCATTTCACTATTAAGACCTATAGATTTCATATTTGTGATATGTTTGACGAAATGCTTGTCATGGCTAGTAGGGATCTAGTCTAGTCCTTGTTAATGTTTTTGTAGATGTATCATTTTTATACTATGAAATTTCATTTTTGAAGGTGTCGTTGAGTTTTGGGCAATGACCTAGTCTCTGGGCCTTAAAAAGTGGCACAAATCCTGGAGTTGGAGGCACAACACAGGGGAAAAATGTCCCTCATCACTTGCTTTCCCTTGCCATGGGAGCGTCTGGAGCCTCCTAGACGCATTCTGGTCCATATCAAGGGAGCATCTAGGGGTTTTATGCATTAAAAATTTAGTTGTTCTCAGGGGCTCATTACCTGAGTGGTTCAGATGGCTCTTGGGAGGTTTGTTGATAATATGGAAGGTCTATGTGACGTGTTCCACCAACTCCACTTTCTTAACTGACACATAGGGAGTTGAATCATATCATAGTAAATTATTGTCACATGTTTACCCTGGTTGGTCAGTTACTTGGGTATATGTGAGAGGAGGGTGTTACATAGTGGTATCAAAGCATGGTTCAACACTTGGAATGGATTGGAAAAATGTGCTTGCCATGCATGCATGTAGGTTTTATATGTTCTTTTTATATATGCATGGTAGTAGTCAATGTTACAGTTGTGTTTCCATGTAGGAGTTGATGATGTTGTTATTGGGATGTGTTTTTCATGAATGGATGTCAGTGTATATGCATTTGTTGTGCATGTTAGCGTCTATGTGTTGTTATGCATGTATTGTCATGGTTATGGTTATGCATGTATGGTAGGTCATGCATGCATTGTGAGGTCATTGTATGAAATTAGGTCATCATGATGTTATTGGTATGTTATGATGCTAATGAGTTGGCTGAGATAAAGTAGGAGATGCAGACCACCAAAGTGAAGTTGCAACATTGGATCTAGAGGCAAGAACATGTCGTCATACATGTTTGTATGTTGGGCATGCATGTATATTGGTTAAGGATTTTTATATGCATTATGGTTATGTGTATGCCTTTCATTCCATTGATGTTATGGTTACATACATGATAGCCACTAGTTGATTAGTGTAGTAATATGCACATGTGTCAGATAGTCATGAATGATAGTAACCCATGGTCATATGCATTGCTATTATTGTTTTATGTTAGATAACTTGATGATTATGTTATATGTTGTTGATGAGTATGTTATAGGTTAATTTTTTGTTGTTATATGATAGTTAGCTTGATGATTAGGTTATATGTTGTTGATGAACATGATATATAACTTCTTGTTGTTATATGCTAGTAACTTGATGATTAGGGTTATTACATTAAGATCTAGATGTTATATGTATCATACTAATTTGGATTGGTCTATGCAAATGATTAGGGTTATGACATTTAGGTATGAGTTAATATGTTGTGATATTATGTCATACTAATCTTGAATGACTATGCAGATGTGATTGTTATGCATGAATGACAATTGTTTATGAAATTATGAGGTGAACATGTTAGCTAGTGACTATTATGGATATCATGACCTTATTTATGTTTTAGTTGATATGTCATGAAGTTATATCATGCTAATATAACTTGACTGTGTAGACAAGATAGCCTTCCCTAAGATACATTAAGGTATGAGTTTTCTTATGTTGTATATTTGGTGCTTGACTATTTGATTATGTCATCTATTTTGTGTTTGAGTGGTTGATTAATTGCATGATATGAGTATGTGTCTGTAAGATTGCATGAGGAAATGATCTTGTTTTAAGATGGTCATACTAACACATGTGTTGATACAACTAATATCTACTTGAGTGTAACATTATGTATTATGACTGATGAATGTGAGTTGATTTTGATTATGACATGGTTGTTAGACTTGGTGAAGGTTGATTTCCAAGTAATGGATATGTTGTCTTGATCTTTGGAACATGTGATTGATTTGTGTGAACAATTGCAGGAAACATGCTTGGTATTAACATGACAAGGTAATAGTTGATGTGTTTATATAACTAACATCGACGTGATGTGACAATACATAGTAAGACTCAGTTGCAGCAAGGCAAAGGTAAAATAAAGGAATTGGGCGAGAATTCCTTTGGCTATGTTTGGAAACCACAAGTACAAACGAATGAGTGCTTTGCATATATGAAGTCTTCTTAACCTTGATTTTGTTTGACATTATGTGGATATTTGTTATATTCCTGAACATGTATTCGACAAGTATATAAGCTAGTTTATAATTATACCTATATCCATCATTATCATGGAATTGGAGTCCCTTGAGAGATGGAATTGACGTGTTCATGTTACAAGGCAATGTGCTTGGTACAACAAGGTAAGGTAACTAGTATGTTTCTATGTTTATTTGTGCACTAATAGCTATGTGTTTAAGGAAATATGATTCAGGGGATTGCATGACAAAGAGACTGCCATGAAATTCTAAAGAAGGCTCAGGTTGAGCTTTCCTTTGGAAGAATTAGGAACCCATGGGGATTGGGTCATGGTGTTTGTTTCTAGTCTTGTGATTTTGGTCTTTTGTGATTTGTTGCACTTGATTTGCAGCTTTGTTTATGTCTAGTGTATGGCCATATCACTTTGTTTGTTGTGATGTATTGTCATTAGCTTTCATGGTTTTCTTCTTGTTTGTTTTTTCTTTCCTTTTGTGTTTTGAGGGTCTTGGGAATTGGTTGGGAAAGAGGAAATTTAATGGATCTTAGAAAGAGATGAATGAAACCTAGCAGGTAATGTAAGACCTGAATGAAGCTCGGTGCATGAGTAATGGTAGTTGAAGGTCAGAATATGATAATCAGTTGGATTGGTTTGGTCCATTGAGGTAAATTGATAGTGGTAGTACATCCATGAGAAAGGTAGCATGAAAGGTAAGCTAAATAGATTTGAGTTGTCATATGCCTTGGCTATGTTGGGAACTGTTGTTCTCAATGTTGTGCATGTTGTGCATGGATAAAGGGTGTTCTTTTAACCTTGACCTTATGCTATCTGGTAATTATGTTGTGATCATGATTATGCTGATGTCTATATATGTATACATGAAAGTATGTATCTATGTATGTCTTGTATGACAGGGACATCATAAATCATGGTTGTTTAATGCTAATGTTTATATATAGGCATGTACGTATGCGTGTATGTCATCGTCTGACAGGATCATGATTGTTTTATGTTGATGTTTATCTATATATCTATATATATATATATATATATACCATTGTCTAAAATGGTCATCAGGAATCATTCTTGTGGTGGAATGATTTCTTATGCAGGTGAATGGCGTGAAAGGGGTTCCTGGTCTTACGTTCAGCCAATTGGGAGAGTAGCCTTGACAAATTTATGAGGTCAGTATCATGTGGATATGTGTTTATATTATGTGTTTATACTATGTCTATGTTTATGTTATAGACAGGCTATGTTCAGAGATACATCAACAGAATGAAAGAAGTATACTTTGCGGCATGCTACGATAACCATGGATGACAGAGAGACATTGGAGGCAAGGTTTCTTGTTAGAGGTAGTATGGTTTTGGATGTGCATTATTATTGTTGTGAATATGTTGTGCATGTTGTATATTTAGTGATTTTACCTATGGTGATATATAATGTTGTATATGTAGTATTGTGCACATATGATGTGGTATGCCTGTGTATATATGGTGTTGTGTATCTATTACACATTCAGTGTCAGGTATAGATGGTACTATGTACATGTTGGATATGCAATGTTGTGTACATATTGTACTGTGCGCATGATGTATATGCAACATTGTGTGCATATGGTGTTGTGCGCATGTTGAATATGCAGTGGTGTGTACATATGGTTCTATGTACATGTTGTATATGTAGTGCTATGTACATATGGTGTTGTGTGCATGTTGTACATATGGGCGTATGTACATATGGTGTTGTGTGCATGATTGTACAAGTGGTGTTGTATGCATCTGGTGTTGTGTACATGTCATACATGTGGTGTTGTGTGTAGGTGGTGTTGTGTACATGTCTTGCATGTGACACTATGTACATGTGGTGTCCTGTACATGTCATTCACATGGTGTTGTGTACATGTGGTATTGTGTAGACATTGTATAGGTGGTGTGGTGTGCATGTGGTTTTGTGTACACATTGTACCGGTGGTGTCATGTACATGTGATGATGTGCACATGTTGTGCAGGTGGTGTTGTGTACATGTGGTAGTGTATACTTTTTGTACATCTCGTACTGGTGTGCATGTGGTATTGTGCACATGTCATACATGTTGTGTTGTGGGCATGCGGTATTATGTATGTGCATTGTGTATTTCTGGTATCGTGACATGTGTATTCGTTGTGTTGTACTCTATGCACGTATATGTATTGTGTTGTACATCGGGTGTAGGTGTATGTATATGTGTTGGTGTACACTGGGTGTAGGTGTATGTGTGTATTGTATTATACACTGGGTGTAGGTATACCTGCTATATGCTAGGTGTAGGTGCATGTATTGCATGGTGTTACATGCCATTTGTGGTTGTATGTGTGGGATGTACACTATTTGTATGAGTACATGGTTGAAGAGAAGGAATTGGGTGTTTGTTGGGTGTGGCAACCGATCCAATGTGCGTATGGAATAAGCACAAAGGTAGAAGCCAAAGATTGATTAATGGATAGGTATCAATATTTTATTTCATTTTTATTATGCATGTGATTTATGATTCTAGTTTATGATGATTACATGTGATATATGATTCTGGTTTATGATGATTACATGTGATCTATGATTCTAGTTTATGATGGTTATATGTGATCTATGATTTTGATCTATGATGGTTGTGTTTTGAGCTAACCTGATGTGATATGTTTATACATGATGGTTTGGTCAAAGATGCTAGTTTGACTTGTTGTGATAGGAAGTAAACAAAATTGTAAGTGTACCTTATTGACGGGCCACCAATGAGGTGTGAGTTGAATTTATTTCCATTTATTTTGAATCTAATGGAAATTATATGCTTGGTACAGGAAATCATGAAATGCTCATTTGGGTGGTCGGAACTGATGAAAAGCATTAGCAACAATAAGAAAATGAATTGGAACAGGCAACACTATGTTGGTAAAGTATTGAAGAGCAGGTGCATTGTGGGACATTGGTACTAGATAGTGTTCATTGATTTTCATGAGCATGCTATGACCGGTATGATGGTTTGAGGTAGGGATATGCCTTGGTTTTTGGACCTTCTAATGTGAGGAAACCTTGCCAAGGGATGGCCTGTTTGAGATGGGGGTGCCAGTGGAACTTGGAAGGTGTGTGACTTCATGGAAGGGGGTGACCATATTTCCTGAGGGACTGTGTAGCAGAGAAGGGAAGGTCACAGATGGATTTGGTTTGGTCATTATCATTGCCAGATGGAATCATATGCACATTGGGAGTGTGCTGAGAAAAATGAGCTAGTAACTATTCATTGAGAGGGAAAGTGGTGCAGGTTTGTAGCGCTGGACATTAGATTCAAGTTTGACTTTGGTAGTGGATTTTGGACTTCCTGGGAATGAGGTGAATCTTGGTACTACTTTTGAGGGTGGAGGTGTGAGCCTTTGGATTCCCTTGTTGATTGATATAGATATCATATCCTTTTATTTGTTGGTTGAGAAAATGTGTATATGTGTATATTATTGTAAATACTATATCGAGGTGGTTTATAAATCTCCATAGATAGTATGGTTATTTTCTGGTTGAAGAAAATGTGCTTAAGTATATGTGGTTTTTATTGTAAATATTATAATGAGTTGTGTTATAAAGCTCCGGTAAATGATATGATTGTCATGTTTCAACAACGGTCATTGTAAATACTACAACGAGCTGTGTTATAAAGCTCCATAGGCAGTATGTTTTATTTTCAGTGGCCTTGTTGGTTATAGGTGTCATTGAACACTAAGGATAGTGTTCCCCAAAGGGGGAGGGTTCCGTAAAAAGCCTGGTCAAAATTCCATGTAAAAATTAATAAAGGAAAAAATAAGACCAAGGTCATGGGACACGTGTTCCAATTTGAATGGTGGGAAAAAAATCTTAGTAGGTGTTCATTTCGATTATTATGGCTAAAGGAAATTGGCAAAGGCAATTGCAAAGACTTTGGAAAGGAAAAATGACACTTTTGGCACATTTATTTATGAAAATAATGGAAATAAGGAGAGAAGGAAGGTGAAAGGTCACAGGTTGCATGTGAGGAGGAAAATGAAGGAAAATAATCAAAATTGAAGAAAATAGAGGCCTCATTGATAAAATTGATTTTGAGGATTAACTGGCAAGATTTTTCTCAAGCTTGGTCAGTGTAGCCTTTTGTTAGTTCAATTTTGGAGCTCTCTCTTTATTCTCTCTCTCTCATAAAAGGCTCTGGGAGAGTGTGGCATACTTGGATGCTTGGAGAAAGAAGGAAAAGTAAGAGAAGAAAGAACAAGTGGACATCGCGATCAACAACCACAATGGGTTTTTCTTGCAAGTATTGAGCTGCATGTATGTTTTCCTCACTAGTTTTGGCATGCATGGTATGTGCATGTGGTTTATTGGTCATGATCTGTCATTGGCATGGTGGATTGCCTGGATTGACAATGGATTTGTCTAGCTTTGCCATTTCCCAGATAGCCATGGTGTTGTGGGTTCATTTCTTTGTTTTTCTATTTGGTTCTCATGTTTCCTTTAACTTTGGTTGAGTTACTAGTTCCCGGAGCCTTGGTTGGACAAATGCTTTGGAGCCCTGTAACAACTTGGGGTGAGTTACTAGTCCTAGAACCTTGGTTCAACAAATGCTCTAGAGCCCGGAGGTGGCTGTAGGTTGAGTTAGTAGTCCTCGAGCCTTTACTGGAACAATTCTCTAGAGCCTTGGAAGGATTGTGTAGAGACCAATCTGGTGATGGTTTGTGATGTCTGACTATGAGGTGGAATCACTATTTGATGGGTTGAGGTGGTTTGGCCTCTGGAAGTAGTTGATGGTTTTGTTTTATTTTTTTTATGAGAGCGTACATTCATGCTTAGAATATGGCACGAGGGTGATTGGAAGAAGAGTGATTTGGCTCAACCATGTCTACGGACGGGTGGTTCATGGAAGTCCCAAACTCGGTTGGACTTTGCATCATTAATATGAGGTTATTTCTCCTTTTTAATTCATGATTATTATATTGGTTTATATGTGGATTATATGGCTTTTTTTCCTTTGTATTTTTGTTGTTATTATCTTGGTTATGAACATTTATTATGACAGTGGCTATGTATGACTCTCATCATGTTTTTACTTGAGAATGAATGAACAATGTATATGTGGCCTAATATATGAAATTGAAGCTAATGTGTTGAGGCACCAATGCTTCTTATAAATTCTCAGATAAGTATGAGACCCCTATGCTCAATTATGCTGTTAAGACCTGTAGATTTCATATTTGTGATATTTTTGACAAAATGCTTGTCACGGCTAGTAGGGGTCTAGTCTAGTCCATGTCAATTTTTTTATAGATGTATCATTTTTCCATTGTGAAATTTCATTTCTCAAGGGGTCATTGAGTTCTAGGCAGTGGCCTAGGCTATGAGCCTAAAAACGTGGCACAAATCCCAGAATCGTAGGCACAACACAAGGGAAAAAATTCCCCAAACGCTCGCTTACGCTTACTGTGGGAGCATCTGGAGCCTCCTGGATGTATGCTAGTCCATATCAAGGGAGTGCTTAGGGGTTTGATGCATTAAAACTTTAGTTGGTCTTAAGGGTTGGTTACCTAATTGGTTGGGATGGCTCCTGGGATTTATTTTACTGATGTGGAAGGTCTGTGTGATATGTTCCACCAGTTCCATTTCCTTAATTGACACATAGGGAATCAAATCATATCATAGTAACTTCTCGTCACATGTTTAGCTCGGTTGGATGGTTACTTGGGTAGATGTGGGAGGAGGGTGTTACAAAAAATAATAGAGAAGCAGAGGTTTGTAAGATGTGAAACACTATAAAATAATCTACCACTAAAGGTATTAATAGAGCTGAAATGTGAGGAAACAAAATATGGCTAAAGAGGGGTACAATTATGACCTCTAACACTAATAAGAAATAATTTTTTCAGACTTGTATCATGTTGTGGTAACAATTTTTTTTATTACAATACAACACATTCCCAATTCAAAATTCCAATATATTGGTCTAAATATGTACTTGAAACCCTAGAAGGGTTTATTTCCTTTCCTCAATAGATTAAAAAAAAAGAACAAATCAAGATATGTTGTACACTGTGTAAATGGGGTAACCAAAACCCTTACAGTACAAAGAATTGAAAATCATAAGAATATTGTGGAAAATAAAAAAGGTAGCTTTTAAAAAAATGCATACGACATTTTTTTATCACCATTATAAAATAATACACTTTTCCTTTAATTAATAATGTGGTCATTCCAATACTTGTCTACCTAAACCATTGGTTGGTGTAATCTTCTTCAACCCAATTTTAGCAAAAGTGGTGCATATAAATATTATGGCCTCACAATATCTCTATACATTTGTGTGGGGACTATTATAACCTTCATGAATTTCTTGCAAAAAATTTTGATATCCTTTCTAGAAATTACTGGGATATTTCAGGCTATGATTCATTACTAGTGGCCAAATCATCAGAAAGTGGAAATAACATTTGACAAGGGATGGAATTAATAATAAAGAATCTATATGATTTGCATCTTGAGATTGACCCACATCTTATTATTTGAGTTGAAAACCATGATGTCATAAAGAAATTTGACGATATATGAATACATGTTATTATTATTATAATATACTTACCATTCATTCACTTCACAAATTTAGTTTCCTTACATTCATACACAATCATATATTCTATCTAATTGAACACTCAATCAAGAGTTTCACATTATGGTAGCTCCATTGTTTTTAAAACCTTGTTCCTGGGGGGTTTTCACAATTTTCAACCAACCTCGATGCTTATAAATCAATCAATGTTCCAAATTGACCAAAAATTTAATGTTAGGTGGTTGAATTCAAGGAGAGTTGAAAGCAACATGAATAGACTACTCCTTCAACACATAAGTTATCTAACTTCAACCCAACAATACCAATTATTCCAACATGTTAATACTTTATCATTTTGATAACCACAACAACAAGGATATAGTGGACATCAAGTCAAACCATATTTTTACATTTACAACACTACGATGTAGTTATGTGAGAAAAATGATTATTGTAGTAGGAAATAGGCTAAAAGTAACAACATTTGTGTAAAAAGATATAATTGTAAACCCATGAAATGATGTTAATAATGAAGATGGAATCTCTACTTCTGGTAGAGAAATCGGTATCCTTTGATCATATTCATTAGTTATCTCTTTGCAAATGCACCATAATTGATCAATTCACCAACCACGATTATAAAAACAATTCTACTCATTGAACCCAAGAACATGTGGAAACAAAACACATTGAGGTAGCTTTCATATTTCCTATAATTGATTTTCTCTACTTGATTTTTTTTTTTTCATTTGATCTACCTTTCATTTTTTGTACATACAGAAATTTAATTTTGTTTTTTAGATATTTAGGCCATCAACAATGAAATAATACTAGAGGGCCCATTTACATCTAAGTTTATGCATTTGAAATGAAATCACTTGTATAGTTTCCTTCCCTCTCTCTCTCCTAGATCATGTGTTAAAACAATTGTGAAGGAAATTAAAATTAGACTAGTCGCAAGGGTTAATGATTAATTATGGAATGGGTATTAAACACATGCAAAATCCATATAGAATACTTAAAATACTACTCCATTCAATTACATAAATGTATTATTTAAATCAAATCATGACCCGACTCACAACCAAGGGTGAATAGTTTAGAAGTTTTAAGTGAGATTATGACCTCTAAGCTTAATAGTCTTAGGTCACAACACCTTGTTTTTCAAGTGGCTTTTTGCTATAATAAATTTATTGTTATATGATTCAAAATGGCATATCGTTTATAAGAAAATTGCTATGTCGTTATGTTGATGTCTATAATTTGAGATTAAAGTTTTAATTTGGAAATATTTTTCCATCATATATATATCAAAAAGTGATGCGACAGTAAATAAGCCTCTGAGATACTCTAAATATGATGCTATAATTTTTTTTCATAGTATAGCATCATATTCAGAGTCTCTCTCTCTATATATATATATATAGAGAGAGAGAGAGAGATAACTTATTAGGGTTGTTTAAGAATGCAATCAAATACACCTATGTGATTTCTTCATGAATAGAGTAAATACCTAAAAACCTCAAAACATAGAAATGTCAATAGCATGATTAAGCTCAAATTTTGTGCTTCTTAAAACAATATGCAAGGGAGTGGCACATCTTCTAGATGCCTCACAATCAACAAACTGAACAACCACTATATTGTGATCAAGCTACACTTTTACACTAATTGAAACATAATGCAAGTGAGTAGTCATGTAACACTATTACACAAGGAAAAATCATGGAGTTCGAGGGGATAAACATGGAAAGCATTAAGAACCCTTTGAGAGATTCATAAATGTTGAGATAGAGTGCATAAAGGTACTAGATCTACTTTTATTTGTGTTGAGAATAAGATCAATACAATGATTATATGTATCACTAACTCTATCATGCATGTGTAGGAATACTTTTTACATTTATAACCATATTCCATCTTTGTGTGTTTGAATTCAAAAAAATTAATTCTTTAAAATATTTGTTATCAATTCTGAACTCTCACCTACAATATTTACTCTAAGAAAATATAATAATTATGAGCGTAGTTTGTTATTATGTCACAAAGAATATTTATATTTCCACATTTTTATGGGATTTGAATAATAAATATTAATAAGCACACAAGTTGAAACTCTTGTATTTAAGTACAATCACAGGATCAAAGTGTAAAAATAATACTAGATTAGCTAAGTGCAAAACAAAAAAGAAGAGAATAAAATTGCCAAGAAATTGACCGATGAACCAAGGAGACAATTCAAAATACTCATAAAATATAATGATGTACTATTGTTGATGAATACAATATATAGAATCTCGAGGAGTCCAACGTTCTCCAGCTAGTTTCAATTATATTGGGGCTCATGTGCATGTATTAAATGTAACTCAAATGTACTTTTTGTAGTTGGGAAATAAGTCGAAATTAGACTAGGAGACCCAAAATTGGAAAAATATTGTAAAATGGAGTGAACTAAAAGTAAGTGGAGTGAACTAGAACTAATTATTATCTCTTAGATGAAAAATACTCACTTGTTAGACTTAGTGAAATTCCAATATATAACTAAAAGTCAACTAACAAAGGGATGAGAGAGAAAATTTGTGGTTAACTACTATGAAGTAGGGAGGAAGTACATATTCACTCTAGGAAGGCCTATGCATGAGGTAGTACAAATTTATGGAGTTGTTGTAGCCATGTCATACTCAAAAAAATGTCCAAATAGTGCCACATCTCATCCTAGGTGGCACCCTTGCTAAAAATAGAAAACCCAAAATATAGACAATGTGCAAAATGATAGGGAGTGTCTAGTATTGAATGAAAAGTGGTTATATGTGCCCCTAATTATGTATTGAAGAGGGTCTAATGATTTCCAAAGTGTAGGGCCTAATAAACTATTAAGTGCAATGTACCCCAACACCCCCTTGAAGCCCATTTGGGGAGTATATTAGTGATTGAGTCTTTACAATTCTTAGCCATGTTAGGTATTCATGTGCACCGACTATGTAAAAAAAATCAACGAGACCTCAAAATTTGCAACCATGTTAGGTAATCATGAAACAACTTATACAAGACACAGCATTAGAAAAGTGACGTAAAGAGCATAAACCTAGTGGCAATAAACTCCCCACCATGCACACTGACAAGAAAAAGAAAATACACTACATACTATGCCAACTATGTAGTTTCCATGAAAAAGGATGGTGTTCTTGATTAACCCCATCAGAATAGATCCTCAGATATTTTCAATACCATCAAATGATAATTCTTTCGCTATTGGTTGAACCATGTACTTGCTAACAATAATAGTGAGAGCTCATGGAGTACCAAAGAATTAAAGGTTAGTTCCTTGTGACTTGGAAGTTTCACCCATAGCATGTGATATGGATTTGTAATGAGCTACCCATGGACTTCTAAACCAGATTGTAAAATATGCTTGTGCTGAGAGGTGCTCTACAGCCCAGTATGGAAAAGATGTTGTAATGTGTTGTCTTGCTATGTTATTGTTATATAATGTTATCTAAATAATTTGACTTGATCAAATTCCAATCCATTTTCGAACTTAGTTTTTTTACAACCCATGATTTTTCCCATAGTATTCTTCTCTAGTTTAGCCTAACTAAAGGCATAAAATTCCAATTATTTTCTTTTTTTTCAAAAGAGATCATGTTATTTCAAGAAATTAGGTACATAAATCATTTTCCCTAGTAAAATAAATATTCGTTGAGGTTAATGAGTTTCATTTAGGTCATGCCCATATTTGATTGGAAAAAGGGTTTGAAAAATTATTTACATGAAGGAAAATTTATAAACTAAAGGTAGGAAAACCACCTTTTTAACAATTTTCATGGTATTTTGTTTGAAGATTTAATGAGTGAGCCTAAAGCTATTGTATATTATTTGAATTTCCTTAGTATTTGTTGTTTTACTGTAGCTCATTAAAGATAAACTAAGAGATCCTTTTTTTCAGTAAACTTATTTAATATCACTTAGGTTATGGCAATATTTTATTGGAAAAAGGGTTTGAAAAAAGATTTATAGGTTGGACATATAAATTGAGAGATCCTCTTATACAATAAAATAGACAAATAAATTGAGAGATCCTATTATACAATAAAATTGTTTAATATGTGTGAGAGCAATTTTTCTTATATATATATATAGACACACAGACACATATATATGTATGTATGTGCATTTTGAAGAAATGTTTCTCATATATGTCAAGAGGATTTTCTTTTATTGAATAATAAAAGGAAGAACTACTACAACTAATATTTCTAGGCTACTCATTGTGACAAGTTAGAAAACCTTGTTTTTGACAAGTTAGGAAACCTAAAAGCAATAATTCGTGCCTACTCATTCATAAAATAATATGATAAAATTATTGTCATAATTTCCCTGTATTTTTTTTTTTTTGGTAAAAGTTAGGAAATTTCATTTCCCAAAAAAAAGGCATTACATGAACTTCGTGTTACTAATTTGTCTAGAGGAAAACTAGACCAGAAACACAAATTCAAAATCTTAAAATTATATTGCCATCGTTTAACCATGGCCCAAGACCGTACAAAAAAACTAGAAAAATTAGATGCTAAACCATAGGCACACAGACTTTTTCTATCAGGGAAATAATTTTAAAAATTGAGTGTGCCCAGAATATCCAAAAGAATCATTCTTAGTCAGTGTGTGGTGAAACAAACTGCTAGTATCAAAATTGAGCTGGCTAAGCCACATGGTCCTGCAAAAGTTTGCTAAATACCTGGAGCTTGTCGCACTTGGCTGATACTTCCTTGCAGTGTGTAGCCAGTCACGAGTGAGGCCTCCATCTTTGTCGTTGTTGCATAGTGAATCCATACCAATCACTATTTTGTCCTTCCAAATTGTCGTGTTTGCACAATAGTTCCATAAGAGCTCATCACAGGGATACCTCCAGTGGGTCCATAATTCTCCTATGCCATGTAGGCACAGCGTACCAAAGCCTACCCACACCGGAACTGTGTGACGAGCTATGCATTGGTGAAGATAACCACCATTTCTCTCCTGAAGGTCATAATCCACGATAATGTCGAGCACCACTTGTCATGCAGATAATTCTATGTACAATTGAGCTAAGTGTCTCTCACATCTCGGGAAGACATTGAAAGTATGCCCATGATCCTCGTTGTTGGGCCATGTAGGACGCTACTATCCAGGAAGAGAGAGCTAATACTGCAACCAGGAACATTGCACCAGATAGGTTCAATTCCGACCTTCAACCACCCAAATCCCACAAACATGCCAGGGTTCTTCATATCCTTCTACAAGCTAGTGCTCCTGCATGTACGATGTCAATTTTGAAGATATTTATAGCAAATGACGTGCAGAGACTATGCATGTACGATGTCAATTTTGAAGATATTTATAGCAAATGACGTGCAGAGACTATGCAATTCAGTGTCTGAGCAATGTTAAATTGAAAGGAGAATCGGGTTGGCTGGATCGAGCTCCAGATTAACTAGAGAAACTTCAGTGGGGGTAGAGCATCCTAAGACATGTGATAGGAGACACCCAGACCCCAAGCAGGAGAGAACCAAAGTATCCACATCACTAGACCAACAAAGGGATGCAAGGAAGCTTTAATTACTATAGCCATATTGACACTCTTCCATCATCATCTCTTCCCTGGAGATAGAAACATAAGCCCAGACTCCCCACAACTCCCAGAGACAACTGTATTGCCCAGTTCTGTGAGAAAGGAGAATTAAGGCTTATGACATGTGCATTGAACATCATATTCTCATCATACCACGCCATGGAAAAGTAATGATTGGGGTACTCGCCTGCTACAAATATTAATGCCCACTCAAGCCGAGGATGATATTTGGCCGCGTATGCTCGATTTCTTGAAGCCACTAGAGGGGATTCGTTACAACCTTCTCCATACCCTTCCTTACATGTCTTGTTGTCGTGGGGAAATTTCCCTGTAAATTTGACACAAATATAAAAATTCTATTAATTTAAGTATTTAATATTTTACATTTTCATTAGGATTATATATATTTATCAGCTATAGTTTATATTTCATTTTTTAAGATTTAAATATAAATATAAAAAATCAAATTAATAGAGGAGAAAGATGCTTTGTTTTAGTTTTTTTAACAAAAATTCAACACAATAAAGTTGCTTTATTTTTTGACCAAATGCTATGAGAATCAATAGGAAAAATGATGTAAGATTTTTAGTAGAAATCAAATCATTGTAATCTTGAAATTGATGGCAAGATTTTAAGAGGAGAAATATGCTTTTATTTTCAATTATTTTATTTAATTCTATAACTTTTTAAAGAGCCCGTTTAACTATAGATTTAAAGTGTTAGCAAAATCACATAAATAAGCATACATACCTAAGGGGTACAACCACTTGCTTGATAATTCAATTATTTTATTTAATTTTGAAACCTTTTTAAAGTCCACTCACTTAGTTATTTAAAACTCTAACAAAATCACACAAAATCACATAAATAAATAAGTAGTACAACCAATCACATAAACCAACCTAGATCGATTGTAACTCTAGATCTATCAAGTGCCAAGAGGGATCGAATCTCAAGGTACAAATCTCTTGTTTGAGTGAAAATTTTGAGGAAAGGTTTGCACCTTGATAGATTTGATCTCTCTCAGTGCTTAATATATCTAGTGCTAAGATGGATCTAGGCTGGCTAAAAATATGATCCAAAGAGTATGCAAATTCATTTTGAAGATATACCTTGAGAAAGGGTGTTGGGGAAGTTTTTATAGTAGGAATAGTACAAGTTATCAAAGAAGAATGTTGTGTTACAACCATATGATTAGAGGAACCCATGTCCAAAATAAATATATCAAATGATAAAGAAATAGTAATTAGAGCATGATTTATGCTTTGATCCTCTGAAGGATGTCTTCAACCTTATTCTTGACATTCTCTAGAGTGTAGTCATATATATTAGGCTATTGTACTTTGGCTATAAGGTTAATTGTCTTCACCATAAAATAACTCTCTAGATGGTACCCCATGTTGTCTAAATTTCACTTTATTCTCTCCTTAGTTTTTTTGCCGTGAGAATATTAGTCTCCTTAATAAATTGAGATATTTATCCATCTATATGATCAAAGATCCATTGTTTTTTCTCTCCTTTCTTGTTATCATCCTTCACTATAAGCACACAGGACCTGGAAGGTTAAGAGATTGATGTGTATGAACTTATTATGCTCATGTATCAAGGACTCAATAAAATCATCCAAAGATGGAATGTTCCAATTATTACCCATGGAGAGTTTAAAAATATGGAAAGAAGACTCAAAAACATAACAATGAGGACCTAGTTTAAAAGTACAAAATGAATAAAATATTCTCCATCCCCCAAGATTTTACATATGTCATTAAAGTCTTGAATCTTGAGAATAGGTCATGTAGGGTCTCAAAATGGTTTGGATCTAGAGAAATCAACTCATTCTGTAGCTCATATCCTCTCAAGTCATCATTATTTCCAAACAATCCCTTCAATTTTGTCCAAACTTCCTTAGATATTGTTGAGCATGATTGAACATGGAACAAAAGATCATGGGATATAGTCAAAAAACATATCTCATAGGCTTCATGCATCCTATTGAATTATTTGGATTCCTTAGTGGTTAATGTAGGCTCAATTTTAGTATCCTTTGTAATCTTATAGATTCCCTTACTGTGCAACAATAAAAATATCTTTGGCTTCTAGTCAAAGTAATTCAAAGGAGTGAGGCTCAATGTGAGTTGGTCTATTCACGTGGGTTGTTTTAATCTTGTCAAATATGCAATAAAAGATCAATTTTCTTCACAAACACTTATGCTTATATACCATGATAGATTTTAAGTAAAATGATAAGGTATAAATATGAAACAATACTAGATTAGCTACTTGCAAAACAAGAAAGAAGAGAGAATAAAACCAGTGAGAAAATAAACAAAAAACTAAAAAAACAATTTGAATTACTCATTAAATATGATGACATGTTATTTATTTTGGAAAATACCCCCTTTATTTGCAATTGGTTGGTCAATGGTTTCTCTTATCTCTATTATCTGGCTTTGATGTTTCTTGATCCTCCCAGGTTGAGCATGATGTGGTCGTCACATTCTTTTTTTTTCATCCTTTGGGTATACGTTTTCATTACTTGTTAGTAATTTATTTTTGTATATTGATTTTGATCATGCCACTTGTTATGCTTCTTTGTGAACCTTTTGTTGACCTTTGCATCTGAATTGAAAATCGTCGTGGCAAACTAATTTGAGAAGTGCTTCCTTTCAAAGAACTCTTTTGCTTGATTTTGTGGAAGGTTAACTTGGTTGATTAATCCTTATTTGACTTGATTTCCACGTGTTATTTTGATAACCAATGCCCCTTCAAGACGTGGTATTTTGATAACCAATGCCCTTTCAAGAATGTGTATGTGTGTGTGTGTGTGTGTATATATATATATATGTTGTATATATTATTACGTAAATTATATTATTTAAGATTACATTTCATATTTGACATGTTATATACATTACAAACCATATATATAATTAATCTATGTACTCTTAATATTACATGGATAAAACATGTTACTACTTGTACATAACATAATATGTTCTATCCATTTTTCGATTCATAAGCATTGCACATTATATATTGAATGTTTGTATTACTATTTTATATACACAAGAAAATCATATCAATAAAGAACAAACAAATATTATTAATGTATCCATGGGCATATGTATATATATAATACAAACTATAAAAATGTAATATAAAAACATATAAAATCACCGAAACAAGAAACTCAAACAAATGTAATATATATTTTATAATACAAAACATAAAAACAAACAAGAAGGACTATATGGCAACAAGTCCCTGCCTTGAGGGGGGAGCTTTAAGAAAACATAAAACATGAACTATACAGTTTCTTCAGAAAGAACTCTCTTGGCTTAAAAATGAACTTTATTGGTTAGCCTATTAGCTAGCCTTCTCCATCCCAATGTCAGTCATCCTATTGACCCCCATAGGAGGCAGGAGTACCCAAATACAATATAAAATCCATGTGAATGAGTTTCAACTCATGCATATCTGCCACAGATCATTGGTAATATTATTAATATTAGGAGAAGAAAATCACGTATAATGTAATATTAGTGACCTTATAAAGGTTTAGTCCACTATTATAAATTGTGAGATAATATTAAATTATATGTTTCGTTCATCCCACTGCAAATGAAAAGATATAAGTGTGAGTGTACTCTACACACATGCTACAGATTCCAATATTTGCCTTCCAACCTCTTGTACAACCTTTGTTTCATAGTCCCTTGGGGTTTTAGTATTAATCCCTTGGGTTTATAATATCAATCGCTTGGGTTTATTATTCCTGAGTCAAACATGGTTTATTATGATGTCGACCATGGTCCAACATGGAATGGTGATAAGGATTGTCTCAATATGAACATCAATGATGGTTGATCATGTTTATTTCAATGTTTATAATATTTGTCTTAGGGTTTATATATGTTGGGTTTATAATATTAGTCCCATGGGTTTAATATTATTCCCTTGGGTTCATAATCCCTTGGGGTTTTAGTATTAATCCCTTGGGTTTACTATTCGCTTAGGTTTATAATATCAATCATGGTCAACCATTGTCAATCAAAGCCAACCATGGTCAACCATGTTAATCATAAGGTTTAATGTTATTCCCATGTGTTTTTCATATTAATCGCTCGGGTTTATTAATCAGATAGTTCTCTTTGTCCAATGCCGCATTGTGACAAATATTGTATCAATATGAAAATAAACAATTTTCAACCATCATCAACCATGGCAATTCATATCCGTGGTCCAACATCACAAGATTTGAGAAATATTGTCTCAATATGAAAATCAACCATGGTCAACCATTTTAAACCACATTTACTAATAGTTGTATATGCGGTTTTAATAATGGTCTACCATGGTCCAACATCTGACGTAGGGTTACCCTTGCTTTACCCACAGTATGCATGTAGACCTATGCATAAACCATTTTCATAGGAATAGATATGACCTACCAAGTCAAAACTTCATTAATAGCAATGGTTAAGGCCCTTTCCATTATCTGTCATGTCGAAACATATTAATAGACTAACCCAAAGTCTAAACCTTAGTATCGAGACTTTAATCACCCCTTAACCTTAATTCCCTTTAATATCGGGACTCATATAACCCCTCTAAGCCATTATTAAATCCTTATTCCGCACCATATGCAAAACCCTCTTTTAACTTTGGGTTATAATTGTGCTTAACCTTAAAACCCTTATATCGTGCTTCAATCCATTATAAACACTTTATAATTGATGACACATAAAACCACATACATCATACCTTTTTCTGCCAATCCTCGGTCTTTGCACAATTCCCAATAATCACCTTTATCGCAGTCGCTCATTGCCACTTACCATGGTCATACCACATACATACCTTTATCCCACTCTGACTTTGATATGCGACTATCAGAACGTTTGAATAACAGTTTTGCATAAAAGCCCTCGACACAACACTTTATAGAAATACAAAGGAAATACATTAAATTTCTGCTCCAAACCATGTAAGCGGACTCGAAACATATATATACTATGTTGTAAAGTGCCAGTGGGTCTGCACATAGCACGCCTTTATATATATATGGGTTCCACCAATTACGATATCGGATAGTCGCATATCGGAATCGAAGGCGAGACAGAGCATATATGTGATAAGACCATGGGTAACTGCGATGACCGATTGTGATAAAGGTAATTATCGATAACTGTGCAAGGCTTATGAAAGGTGGAAAAGGTAAGTATTTCCTTTGTAAATGGTTTACAAAGGATTAAAGCACTGATAGAAGGGTTTTATGGTTTAGTCAAGTTATAACGCAAAGTTTAAAAGGGGGTTTTGTTTATATATGCGGTTAAAGTGTTTTAAAAAGGTTTTAGAAGGGTGTATATGTCCTGATAGTAACGATAGGAAGTATTTAGGGAAAGGCTTTAATAAAAGGGTTAATGAACGCTTGGGAGTTGATTTAATTTCGGATAGTGAAAGAATATGAAGGGTTAGACTATGTGCTAATAGATGAATGTTCCCACATGAGTTCTAACTAATGGGGGCCTTAACCATATAATGTATTGAAGATTTAACTCGGCAGAGAGTTAAAAATTCCTGGGATGAATGTGATTATGCATTGTACATGCATACTGTGGGTAAAGATGGGGTAACCCGGCATCATTATTCCCTTAGGTTTATAATATCAATCATGGTAAACCATTGTCAATCATAGCCAACCATGGTCAACCATGCTTGAATGTCAAATCGTCACAAGGATTTTCTAACCATGAAAATAAATGATGTTTATTTTAGTGTTTATTTTAGTGTTTGTTCATTAGGGTTTGAGTATCAGTCCCTTGGGTTTATTGTTCATTTGGGTTTATAATACCAATCCCTTGGGTTTATTATTCCCTTTGGTTTATAATCTCAATCATTGTAAACCATTGTCAATCATAGCCAAACATGGTTAATCATGGTTGAATGTCGCATTGTGACAAGAATTGTCTCACCATCAAAATAAACCATGTTTATTTTACTGTTTGTAGTATTTATATTTGGGTTTACCAATTTTGGATTTATAATATTAGTCCCATGCTTGAATGTCACATTTTGACAAAGATTGTCTCACCATGAAAATAAAACATGTTTATTCTAGTGTTTGTAATATTTATATTTGGGTTTACAAATATTGGGCTTATAATATTAGTCCCTTGGGCTTAATATTGTTCCTTTGGGTTCGTATTCGCTTGGGGTTTTAGTATTACTCCCTTCGGTTTATTATTCATTTGGGTTTATAATATTAGTCCCATGGGTTTAATATTATTCCCTTGGGCTGATAATCCCTTGGGGTTTTCGTATTAATCACTTAGTTTTAATATTCCTTGGGGTTTATAATATAAATGCCTTGGGTTTATTATTCCCTTAGGTTTATAATATCAATCATGGTCAGCCATTGTCAGTCATAGACAACCATGGGCAACCATAGTTGAGTGACAAGGATTCTCTCACCATGAAAATAAACCATGTTTATTTTAGTCTTTCTAATATTTATATTAGGGTTTACCAATGGTTGGCTTTATAATGTTAGTCCCTTCAGGTTTTAGTATTAATTCCTTGGGTATATTGTTCATTTGGATTTATAATATCAATCCCTTGGGTTTATTATTCCCTTAGGTTTATAATATCGATCATGGTCAACAATTGTCAATCATAGACAACCATGGCCAACCATGGTTGAATGTCACATTGTGACAAGGATTCTCTCACCATGAAAATAAACCATGTTTATTTTAGTCTTTCTAATATTTATATTAGGGTTTACCAATGTTGGGTTTATAATATTAGTCTCTTGGGTTTAACATTATTTCTTTCGGTTCATAATCCCTTGGGGTTTTAGTATTAATCCTTTGGGTTTATTATTAACTTGGGTTTATAATATCAATCATCGTCATCTTTATGTTTCTCTTGTGTTTGTAATATCAATTCCTTGTGCTTCTTGATCCCTTAGGTTTTTAATATTTATCTGTTGGGATCACTAATTCCTTAGGTTTATAATATTAAAGAGTAGGGTTTATTAGTTCCTTCAGTTTATAATATTAGTCCTTTTTGTTTAAAATTATTCCCGTTGGTTCATAATCCCTTGGGATTTTAGTGTTAAACCCCTTGGTAATAATAAACAAAAGGGACTAATATTATAATTGCAATGTATACAAA
>APFE030509666.1:0-12095 GCA_000404065.3 Pinus taeda
TTATACATGTCGAAGCATCCAATACCATGGACCGAAAAACCATCGCATCCAAAACCATGGACCGAAAACCATCGCGTCCAAAAAACATGTGCGAAAATCATGCACAAAACCATAGGTGTGTTTGCCCAACCTAACATACGGTCCAAAACCAAAATTTTCTGGGCCACTGCCCCGAACCCCATAAAGTGGGGTTACGGGTACCCCTCAAACCCCCTGTTAACTATGTGGAAAGAATATAGCACAACCCAACATTGACTGATTTGTTTATGTTTAAGTATCTATCAATGAAAAATATGTGGTCATAGTGGAGCTATGATTTGAATGTGTTAGTTGGGATATGTGATTTTGAAAATGAAATATGTAGAATGTGTGTTTTCATAGATAATTTTGATTTAGATCTATACACAGGTTGTACTCCTGAATATTACATAAATACATGCAGTTGTTTTAGAATAGTCATGTATACTGTATGAGTAAATATGGTTTGATTAATGTTGTAGTTTTTGGATAAGTATATTTATTATTGTTTAATGATTAACATAGTTTGATGAAATTTCAGTGATATATGGGTTAGTGAAAATACTAGTGCATAATATGTCTTGAGATGTGTATGCACATTTTATGCATACACATCTCAAGACATATTATGCACTAGTGAAAATACTAGTGCATAATATGACTTGAGATGCGTATGCACATTTTATGCATAAGAGGCACATATATACACAAATTTATTTAATGGTAGTCATGTATATGTTCTAGAGTTGGAAGTGTTGCTTGGTGATAACAATTTATTAGGTCTATATCAGTTAATATAGGCAAAATTTTGGATGAAATCACAAGCCATCTTGTCTAGGTAGATTTCCTTTCTAAGCTCTTGATTTTCATGCCATTTATTTAGCTTTTCAATGTAGATTGAGGTTTTTTGGGGAGGGTCTTCAAATGACTTTTTCCCTCGATGTGCAAAGGTCGCCCTTATCGATCCCACACACATCGAATTATATTTTAATGCTATCTATGCAGTTTATAAGGAAGAAACCATGCACATGTGTATTTTACACAATATTCGGCTCCATAGAGTGCCGAGGGCAAGAAAAATAAGATAGAAAACGCCCAAACCACAGGCTTTTAAACCACAAATATGGAATTGAGTGAATGTGGTCATGAAGGGAAAGATATAGCTACTTTAAATGATCCAGCAACCATATAGGCCTTGAAAAATTATGGCTTGTACAAGTTGTTTACCATTCTAGGCATGAAGGCCCAATTAGACTTGCTAGAGTGGATTGTAGGCAAGTGGAATGTTTAGGAAAAATGTCTCATAGTCAAACACAATAGATAATTAACACATGCAAAAAATGTGCTAATGCATAATTAGCTAATGCATATGTTAATGTGTTTAAATTTCTTAGAATATCTTAATACTCAATATAATCATATTCCCTTTCCAAGACATGAAGCCACAAAAACATCCTTAACATGAAAGCACTTCTAACTCAATAAAAAAAATTCAAATGTAATACCACGAGTTGCGAATCTAACCTAATGGTCAGCTGACGACTGCCATATGCAATGGCATCAGATAATAGCTCAATCACTGTGCTATATTTTGCAATATTGTTCGTTGTTCAACTGAGGCATATCCCATGAATAAAAACTAACTCACTGAGGGAGAATAAATGACCCAGGTTGCAGAACATAAATTCTGAGTACTACGACTATGTAACAACCCTAGTGAAAATTCCATGTAATAAAACTTAATAAAGGAAAAATAATAACCGCGATTGATGGGACACTTATTCCAAGATGAATGTTTGGTAAGACATCCTAGTGTGGGCGATAATTTTGTTATTAATGGGTAAGGAAATTGGTAAAGGCAATGGCTAAGACATTAGAAAGGAAAAATGGCATTTGGCTTGTAGAAAATAATGGAAATTAGGAGAAGAGGGAGGTGAAAGGTCATAGGTTGCATGTGAGGAGGAAAATGAAGGAAAATAATGTATAATGAAGAAAATAAAAGCCTCATTCATAAAAAGGCTTCTGAGGATTAGTACACAAAGTTTAGTCAGTTCAGTTTTGGAGCTCTATAATTATTCTCTCTCTCTCTCATACTCTTGGACACTTAGAGTTTTCTTGGAGCACTCTTGGAGAGTGTGGTATACGTGGAGTTTTGGAGCTAGAAGTTAAAGTAAGATCAAGAAAGCGAAAGAGGACATTGTGATCCATAGCTACAAAAAATTTGGCTTATAGGTATCGAGTTTCATATATGTTTTCCTCACTAGTTTTAGCATGCATGGCATATGCATCTGGACTATTGGTCATGATCTATCACTAGCATGGAGGATTGCCTAGATTGATAGTGGATTTCCTATCCTTGCCATTTCCTAAATAGCCATGGAGATTGTTGGTTGATTTCCTTCTTTTGTTTTGATTGGTTCTCATATTTCCTTTAGCTTCGGTTGATTTATTTGTTCTTGGAAGGCCTAGTTGGACAAACATTTCAGAAGCCATGTAACATCATGGATTGAGCTACTAGTCCTGGAAGGACTGGTTCGACAAATGTTATGGAAGCCTGATGATAGATGTGGGTTGTGTTACTATTCCTAGAATCCTTGGTGGGAACAAACACTCTGGAGCACTAGAAGGCTTGGGTAGAGACAAATCTAATGATGGTTTTCTAATGTTCGATCATGAGGTGGAACCATTGTTAGATGGGTTGAAAGGGTTGGCCTCTAGAAGGCTTGGATGGTTTTGGATTGATGTGTTCTATGAGATCCCACATTCATGCTTGGAATATGGCACGAGGGTGAATGGATGAAGAGAGATTTGGCTTATCAATTCTACGGTCAGGTGGAGCATGGAAGTCCCATCCTGGGTTTGGATTTTGCATCATCAATATGAGGTTATTTATTGTCTTTCGATGAGTATTATATTTGGATTATATGGCTCTGATTTACTTGGTATTTTTGTTGCTATTATGCTAGTTATGTATGGCTCTCATCATGGTCTTACTTGTAAATGGATGAACACTATATCTATGAACTAATGGATGAAATGGCAGCTAATGTGTTGAGGCATCAATGATTCTTAGCAATTCTAAGCTAAGTATGAAACTCCTATACTCACATCTGTTAGTTACACATGTAGATTACATATGCATGAAATGTTTGACAAGATTCCTATCATGGCTAGCACCGGTTTAGTCAAGGTCTTATTCAAGTAATTCCATTTGTATTTCCACTTCCTTGTTATCTTTCTGCATAGATGGTGTTATTCAATTCTGGACAATGACCTGGGTTGTGGGCCTGAAAAAGGGGCTCAAATCCTGGGGACGCTAGCACAACATTGTAATATTTAGTCCATGGATGTTGGCATGCCTTGTAATGAGAGCACCCAGAGCCTCCTTAATGCTAGTAGGTCTATAGCATGGGTGTGTCTAGGTGTCAAGTGATCTAAAATATCTGTGGGACCCAGGGGCTAGTTGGGAGAAAGGTTGAGACGGTCCCTAATGATCCTAATATTGATGTTGAAGGTTTGTATGATGTGTTTCCATCGGTTCCACTTCCTTAATGTGACTTATGAGGTCAAATCATATCATAGTAACTTCTCATCACATGTTTACCCCAGTTGGTCAGTTACTTGGGTAGATGTGGGAGGAGGGTGTTACATATTAGTGCCATCAACGAAGACAATGTAAATCTGTTTGGATCTCGACGTCTGCAAATCAAGTGTAACAAAAGATGAGACGGAGAAGTAGCGGAAAATCTCAAGAAGATGTTAAAAATTTTTGGCCCTAAGAATGGTCCCCAAAAACTAAAGTTCGTTCACTTTCAGCCAATTTTTACGAAATTTAATATGGATACACAAAACGAAATTTATGACGATTTTCCAGAGCTACTTGTTTGAGACTGAATTCTAGAGCATATAAATACCCTAACTTTAATGAACCATATCTACAAGAATATAGTGAACCAAGCTCTAAATTATTTTCCAAGATGTTCATAAAGATTTTGGACTTATGTGGTTGACAATTAAGCTTCTAAACACCTTTGGGAGAGTGTGTTTTCATGGCACTCTGATGTTTTCCATGGTGATTTCTTGACTTAGAGGTAGATAATGAATGCATCGATTCTTTTAAGGGCATGTTCAAAGATCAGATCTAAAAGATCTCAACGAGTATTGAGAACCAATGAATATGTTTGACTGATTTATTTATGTTTAAGTATATATCAATGAAAACTATGTGGTCATAGTGGAGCTATGATTTGAATGTGTTTGTTGGGATACGTGATTTTTAAAATGAAGTATGTAGAATGTGTGTTTGCATAGATAATTTTGATTTAGATCTATACACAAGTTGTACTCCTGAATATTGCATAAATACATGCATCCATTTTAGAATAGTCATGTATACTGTATGAGTAAATATGGTTTAATTAATGTTGTAGTTTTTGGATAAGTATATTTATTATTGTTTAATGATTAACATAGTTTGATGAAATTTCAGTGATCTATGGGTTAGTGACAATAACTAGTGCATAATATGTCTTGAGATGTGTATGCACATTTTATGCATGAGAGGCACATATATATGCAAATTTATTTAATGGTAGTCATGTATATGTTCTAGAGTTGGAAGTGTTGCTTGGTGATAATAGTTTATTAGTTCTATATCAGTTGATATAGGCAAACCATTGGATGAAATCACAAGCCATCTTCTCTAGGTAGATTTCCTATCTGAGCTGTTCACTTTCATTCCATTTATTTAGCTTTTCAATGTAGATTGAGGTTTTTTGGGGAGGGTCTTCAAAATGACTTTTTCCCTCGATGTGCAAAGGTCACCCTTATCGATCCTGCACACATTGACTTATCTTTTAACACTATGTGCACAGATTATAAGGAAAAAACCATGCATATGTGCACTTTTCACAATATTCGGCTCCATAGAGTGCCGAGGGCAAGAAAAATAAGATAGAAAATGCCCAAAGTTTTTCTAATTCTCTCCATGATTCATTCTAATGATATTTTATGTTTAATTGTAGGCTTTTGAATGACAAAGATGGCATGGAGTGAATGTGAGCATGAAGGGAGAGATATAGCTAATCTGAATGATCCAACAACCATACAGGTCTTAAAAAATTATGGCTTGTACAAGTTGTTTACCATTCCAGGCATGAAGACCCAATTAGACTTGCTAGAATGGATGGTAGGCAAGTGGAATGTTTAGGAAAAATGTTTCATAGTCAAAGACCATAGACTTGTCATTGATGTTGATGACATTCACTTCCTAAGTGGACTTCCACACCGTGGGGTGGAAATCAACCTATATGGGCATAGACGAGGTGGTGAAACCAGTGTTACCTATTTTATACAACATTGTACTTGAGGAGAAACTCTTAAAGATGCCAGGATTGACATCAAGACCATAGCACAAATTCCTTTGAAAGCCATCGGGTTCACTATTGCACAACTATGTGGTATTGAAGCTTTGCATTTTCTCATGAAGGCCTAGATGCAAACCATTGTGGTTTGTTTTCAAGGTACCATATTTAATTGGAGTGAGGTTGTAGTTTCCAATCTAAAGGGGCAACTAAGCAAGATCAAAATGGGTAAAACCAAAAAATTTGGGTGTGGTGCCTTTGTTATTTCATTTTCAATGGGGAAGATTCCTCTTCTGGCAACACAGGTACCGGTAGAGAGAGGAGGTGGCAAATTACCAACAATTAGATTTATTCCTGACTTCTTTGATTAGTTCGAAAATAATATCATTATGATCAAAGATTTTTTGTATGTAGGGATGCACTACACAGGAGATCTGACCATGCCATTTCCTCTTGGGATGCAGTGGCGTGCTATCGGTAAAATTTCACATTTTGGTTGATTTTTTGAAAATTTTCATTTTTTGTTATTTTGGGATCAGAAACTAATTATCCAAAATGATCATGATGATTTGGCCACAATGAGACCAACTGTATTACATATATATGATCGACATGTTGAGAAGCCATTTTCTCCTACAATACAGAACCTAGATAGAGCATAACCTTGAGAGGTAGAGACACTCACAGAGATAGAGCATAACCTTGAGAGGTTGACTTTGGAAATTCTAAATGCCACGATAGATGATTTTCCTCTACGTTACGAGAGGCATATTTTAGGGGTTCCTGGACCTATTAGCGATTTTCTACGACTAGCATGTACTATTGTATGCTACCATGTTCATCATTATGCGCAATCACTAGTCTCAGGGCTAGATTTTTTTATTTTTGATAATGTATCAGCATGTTTGGAAAATAAAGGCCATGGGGACGCATGTCTTTAGATGAGATTTTTTGTAAAAGCCACACTATTTACATACTTTTATCTAATGAAAGCTACTACTATTTTTGTATATCTCGTCCAATATATGAATGAATATTGCATTAACTTCTTTACAAATGTTTTACAAGTCCCAATTTAAGACATAATTAGCTAATGCATATGTTAATGTGTTTAAATTTATTAGAATATGTTGATACTCAATATAATCAAATTCCCTTTCCAAGAGATGAACTTGAAAAAACATCCTTAACATGAAAGAACTTCTAACTGAATAAACAACATTCAAATGTAATACCACAAGTTGTGAATCTAACCTAACGGTCAATTGACGAATGCCAAATGCAATGGCATCAGATAATAGCTCAATCATTGTGCTAGATACTGCAATATTGTTCGTTGTTGGACTGAGGCATATCCCATGAATAGAAACTAACTCACTGTGGGCGAATAAATTACCCAAGTTGCAAAACATAAATTCCAAGTACTAAAACCATGTAACAACCCTGGTGAAAATTCCATGTAACAAAAGTTAATAAAGGAAAAATATAACCACGATTGATGGGACACTTATTCCAAGTTGAATGTTGTGTAAGATATCCTAGTGTGGGTGTTCATTTGGTTATGGATGGCTAAGGAAATTGGTAAAGGAAATGGCTAAGGATTTGGAAAGGAAAAATGGAATTTTGGCCCATTTATTTATGAAACTAATGGAAATTAGGAGAAGAGGGAGGCGAAAGGTCATAGGTTGCATGTGAGGAGGAAAGTGAAGGAAAATAATGGAATGAATAAAATAAAGGCTTAATTCATAAAAGGACTTCTGAGGATTAGTACATAGAGTTTGGCCAGTTCAGTTTTTGAGCTCTCTCATTATTCTCTCTCTCTCTCATACTCTTGGACACCTAGAGTTTTCTTGGAGCACTCTTGGAGAGTGTGGCATACTTGGAGTTTTGGAGCCAAAAGGCAAAGGAAGATTAGGAAAGCACAAGAGGACATTGGGATCAATAACTACAACAAATTTGGCTTGCTTGTACAAAGTTGCATATATGTTTTCCTCTCTAGTTTTGGCATGCATGGCATATGCATGTGGACTATTGATCATGATCTATCACTAGCATGGAGGATTGCCTGGATTGATAGTGGATTTCCTGGCCTTTCCATTTCCTAGATAGCCATGGAGATTATGGGTTTATTTCCTTGTTTTGTTTTGGTTGGTTCTCATGTTTCCTTTAGCTTGGGTTGAGTTATTAGTTCCTGGAAACCCTAGTTGGAGAAATGTTTTGGAAGCCTTGTACAAACTTGGTTTGAGTTACTAGTCCTAGAAGTCTTGGTTGGACAAATTCTCTAGAAACCATTGGTGGGTTGAGTTACTAGTCCTGGAAGCCCTAGTTGGAGAAATGCTCTCGAAGCCCAAAAACAGATGTGGGTTGAGTTACTGGTCCTCGAAGCATTGGTTGGAACAAATGCTATGGAGCCATAGAACGCTTGGGTGGAGACCAATACGATGATGGTTTTGTGATGTCTGATCGTGAGGTGGAATCATTGCTTGAAGGGTTGAGGGGTTTGGCCTCTAGAAGCCTTGATGGTTTTGAATTGATGTGTTCTATCAAATCCCACATTCATGTTTGGAATATGGAGCGGGGGTGGATGGATGAAGGGAGATTTAGCTCAGCCATTCTACGATTAGGTGGAAACGTGGAAGTCCCATCCCGGGTTTGGATTTTGCATCATCAATATGAGGCTATTTCTCGTCTTTATATGAGTACTATATTGGTTTATATGTGGATTATATGGTTGTGATTTCCTTGGTTTTTTTTATTTCTATTATGATAGTTATGTATATGTTTTATGATAGTAGCTATGTATGGCTCTCATCATGTTTTTACTTGTAAATGGATGAACACTGTATATATGAACTAATGGATGAAATGGCAGCTAATGTGTTGAGGAATCAATGATTCTTAGCAATTATAATCTAATTATGAGACCCCTATACCTACATTTGTCAGTTACACATGTAGATTACATATGAATGATCTGTTTGGCGAGATTCTTGTCATGGATAGTACGGATCCATTCAAGGTCTTATTCAAGTGATTACATTTGTATTTCCATTTCCTTGATATCTTTATGTATATAAGGTGTTATTCATTTTTGGGCGATGACCTAGGCTTTGGGCCTGAAAAAGTGGCTCAAATCTTGGGGACGCTAGTACACCATTATGCGATTTAGTCCCTGGATGCTAGCATGCCTTGTCATGAGAGCGTCTAGACCTCTTGAACGTTAGTAGGCCTATAGCATGGGAGTTTCAAAGGTCAAGTGATCTAAAATCTCAGTGGGAACCAGGGGTTGGTTGGCAGAAAGGTTGAGATAGCCCATAAGGATCCTAATACTGATGTTGAAGATCTGTATGGTGTGCTTCCGTTGGTTCCACTTCCTTAACATGACTTAAGAGGTCAATTCATATCATAGTAACTTTGCATCACATGTGTACCCTGTTTGGTCAGTTACTTGGGTAGATGTGGAAGGAGGGTGTTATAGACTAGCGCCATCAATGAAACCAATGTAAGTTTGAGGGAATGTCGACATATGCAAATCAGGTGTAACACAAGATGAACAGGAGAAGTAGTAGAAAATCGCAAAAAGATGTTAAAACTTTCACACATAAACTATGGTACAATAATATACAAATGTTTCACCGAACAATCTATGTATAATATCTCTTTAGGTAAAGACCATTCTTGGGCTTTTCCAAAGGAATTTTGTCATAATCAACTAGTTCATAAGCCCCTTCTTCGAGTGCATGCTTTCCAATATAAGGGTCATGCCACATGGGCTCGAATTTACTAGTGCCTAAATTATCATGCTCTTGATCATAATCATAGACCAAGACTAAATCACCTTCTGCATATGAATGAGGTTTTTCATTTTGATCATGTTGTAATTTTACTCGTTTAATTTGTGCCTCGCTAGCTAATTTAGCATCACAGTGAGTCTCATCGAGACGTACTAAGTACCAGAAAAGTTCTTCTTTAGCAGAAGTGGTTGGTAATAATTCAATTTCCAGTTTCAAAGATGGTATCTTGTATTCAATCGGTAGAACTGCTTCCATGCTATAGAGAAGCTAGAAGGGAGTAAAACTAGTTGAAGTTTTTGTTGTGGTATGGTATACCCACAAGGCTGGATAAAGCATTAGATTCCAATATCATTTATGAGTCCTAATAATCTGTTTAATCATGGTGGTTAAAACCTTGTTAATGACTTCCACTTGGCCATTTTCCTATCAGTAATACACAGTAGAACTATCATGAAGCAGGCCTAGATTCATGGTAAGATCGGTCATATATAGTTTCGAAAATGGATACCATGGTCTATGACGATGGCTCGTGGAACTCCGAATGAAGAAATTACACAATTGAATAGGAAAATGGATGTTTTTTCAACGTAATACTTAGATGTATCCATTGCCTTGACTCATTTTGTAAAATAATCTACACAAGGATAATGTACCCATGCCCTCTGGCAGAGTGAGGGTTACATGTAAGAAAATCAATGCCCCATTTGGAAAAAGGACTGAAAATAGTGATTGGGTGAAGAGGAGTAGGATGTGCATGCATTTTTTTATCATAAATTTCACAATTATGGCATTTTCAGATCGCAGTTATACAATTTTGAACATAGAAGGCCCGAAATACCCAGTGCACGAGATCTGTTGAGCAATGGTAAAACCTGACATATGATCACCACAAGCTCAAGAATGGCATTCATTTAACGCATTTTCAGATTCCTCGTGAATTAAACATCGTCATAAAATAGAATCGGCACTATGACAATAAAGTTTATTGCCAACAACATTATATTGTTGGGATTCATACCGAATATGGTGACAATCTATTCATCTCAATTCTGGCCGAAACATCTAGGTCAAAAGATAAATGATGATATCTCCATACTAGGGATCTAAAGTAATGATTAGAAAGAAATATTCGTCGGGAAGAGAATCCTTTGCCACTTTTTCGTTTTAAGTACGAGGAAAGTCACACAATAGTTCAACAAATACCAATTATTTCTTAGATTTTGATTTAATGAATTCCAAATCGAATTCATGTAGGATGACCATTTGGAATACTTGGCCCCCAACAATTGTCTAGTTAGAATGTGATCCATGGGTTTGCAATCAGAAATCACAATAGTTTTGCCCAATAGAATGTGGTGACAGAAATGTCAGATTTTTTGATAATAGCCTCCTTTGCAAACTTTGGGGTTGGAAAAGATTGGAAGAAGGAGGAATATTTAGAATAGCCTCAACCTTGAATAGATCGACATGAATGCCTTCCTTTGAAATGAAAAATCCTAGCAATTGACCAGATTACACACAGAAAAGACACTTATGTGGAATCAAGAAAATATTGTAATGATGGCATGTGATGAAGATTTCTCTCAAATGCATTGGACGGTCTTCCCATCTCATTGAATGGTCTGACAAGTAATCCAAATAAGGTTGCATAATATGCTTGATATCGTGAAATTCATAAGACATTTCTCGTTGAAAAGTTGCAATAGTGTTCTTCAAACCGAATGGGAGTTTTTAATAGGAAAAAGTCTGCCATGGGTTGATGAATGCAGTTTGGTGTTGATCATCTAGAAGTATGTTGATTTTATTATAGCCAAAAAATATTTTCATAAATGAAAACATTTCATTTCTGGCACATTCATCAATGATTTAAATTATATAGGGAGTAGGGTAGTTCCTTTTAGACAAGCCTTATTGATATCCCTGTAAATGACACATACCCTAATGGTTCTTTGTTTCTTATTAACATGTACGATATTGGATACCTAATTAGTTAAGGGAACTGGGTAGATGAAACCTACTTTGAGAAGTTTCTTACCTTAGCTTTAATCGTAGCAGCTTTTCACGGATTCACCAGACATAATCTCTTTCTAATAGATTTGGCATCTGATGTTATGAAACCAGCTCAAGAAAAGATAGGAAAGATAGATCAACGCCTTAGAATTCAGCGTCTTCAAGGGAGAAACCTCCTTTAAATTACATAAAATTAACAATTCTTCCATGATACAAATGAAAAGACCTCCTTTCTATATATAGGAGTCTAAGGGGTCATAACATAATCAAAGCCGACATAACAATAATAATGTAAGGGCACCATAGTAACAATAGTGGGCTTCTGTGGGGCACAATAGTAACAATATGGGCACTACGTGGATACATCAATATAATAATTGGGTTGTACTAATAACAATAAGGGGTTACACTAGTAATATAGGGGCCTAACATGCCCCTCTCCTTCAAAAAGTGTTCTCCTCAACGCTTGAGTAGTTCTTGATGCTTCTGTATAAAATTCTTGTCCTTACATGTGGAATATTCAGTGGGTAAGTTCTTCCACTTGATGAGATACTCTGAAATTGATCGATTTCGTAGCTGTTGGGTTCTTGTTTATGTGAGTGCTCTAGATTCCAATATGATTTTTCTTTCCTCTTCAATTTCCAGCAATATTGTTTGAATTAGCATCTTTTGCAACTTTTGAATAAGTGGCCATACTTCTTCGTCCTTCTTCCATTCATCCCTTGCTTCGTTTATCCAATCTGGTTGGATAATAGAAATAGCACAAAACAATGCTTCCACATCGTCATCCTTGAAGAATATTCCCACTCGGTAAGGTTGCCATTTTTTAAGTGCATGTAGTATTGCCAACATTTCCTTCTCATAAATAGCTTGCTTGAGATGTAGCAGTAAAAATAGCCAATCACCTACA
>APFE030509669.1:5614-24337 GCA_000404065.3 Pinus taeda
TATATATATATATTTGTGTGTGTGTGTGTGTGTGTGTTTTATTTTCTATAGACTAGAAAAATTCATTGTCCCTGAAACCACGAGCATATATAGAATAATACATGTACATTCTAAAAATATAGTTTTAAAAAAAGTAATAACGTTTACTATGTTTGATACATTTTTATGTGGCCATGTATCAAAATATTCAAATATATCCCTTGTTTATTTCCGTTATAATGTTTTCTTGGTCGTAGTCATTTAAAAACAAATTATATGGTAGATTAAAGGACATTAAGAACCACAATCTAAGAAAAAATGATTATTTCATAATGTTAAGGCTCTTTTAGGCTACATCAGTAGCCTTGTAATCTCTAGCATATAACAGATTTCCATTTTTTAAATAAATATAAAAGAAAGATTATAAATTTTCAAAAAATAGATATGCACACACTATGTTTTCTATAAACCTACCATTTTTTTGTATTAGGATTCCATCATTTAAATAATCAAAGGTTGCACTAACAAAAATATATGCATTATAGTTTGCATGAAAAATAGGATATTAATGATAGGAAAACTCAAATTTTACATAAGTAGACATGATTTATATGAAGAAAAATTACATATTTGAAAACATGATTCATTTATCTACATTTTTATATTTTAAAACCATTTTAAAATTTATTGTATAAGTATATCTAATCATTCCTACAAGTTAATATATTCTTTTCTTGCGGGCTTCCATTTCCATTACATTTTCATGAGAGACCATCATGAGTTTGTACCCACCCCTATGTATTGAAATATCATCTCGAATACATGAAGAAATTGTGAACGCGTGGAAAGAAATAAGGAGAAAAGCCTAGCAAGAAAAAATATTGAAGAAAAGGGGTTTGATTACTACATTTGAAACAAGCAACATCACTATCAAAATAAGTATTTTATTTGCAATATTTACTCATGAAAGTTATGTCGTAAATAAATATAAGAATATGAATAAGGTCATGGCTAAGCCAAAAACCAAATTGATGAGTATGACCCCTTTTGGTTATGGAATGACCAAAATTACTCATAAATATAATTATTAAATACAATTCCACCATATTCATGAACAAAGAAAAAAATGTGTATAAAACATTTGAATCAAATGGGCTCACAATTTCATAAGGATTTGATTACATACCAATTATTGTGCACATATTTTATTATTTATAGAAATATGAAGATTTTATGGAATTTGGGGAAGGTTCTAGAAAATTCTATATAAACAAGTCACACTATCACAACAAATTTCAAAGAAATTTAATTAAAGAACATTAAATGTATATATGTCTACTATTATGGTAATGAAATTTAAATTTTGTTGTCAACCATTATCCACCAATATCAATTATGGTCAAATACAATAAAGTGTAATAAAATATGATCAAACATTTTTAACTATAGTGAAACATAATCTATTATATTTAGTCATAGTAAACCATATTAACTTTAAAAAAAATAGACAAACATATCTCAAACGCTAACTATAAACATTCATCGTCAACCTTTATAAGTTTTCTATTATTATGGTGAATGTCCCCAAATAAGTAAATAAAAAAAAAATTAAGAAAGTAAAACATATTCAAAATAATTTACCCAGAAATTAAGATAAGCAACTATAAATAATAAGCAACCAAACATATCAATGTTACTATAAACCACACCCAATTATTTCTTATTAGAAAGAAAATAAATATAATATTTTTATAAAATAATTAAAATAAACCCAAGTACATCATTAAGTGTTAATCACATTTTAGGAGATATATATTATTTTATGTATTCAAACTTTTGTGATCCATAATAAATTAAATAAAAATTTTCAGTAGAAATCACAATAAACCACACTTGTGTTTCCAAAAAGTGTCGGCCAAAAATTTCTATTATATAATTTCTACCCAAAAATTTTAGATTGAAATATATAAATTAACTTATATTAATATATATATCGTATCTTATATTACAAAACCACAACAACCATTTTGTAAGATAAAAACAAATTGTCTTGACCATTAAGGCCGAAAATGGATTCTGAGATGATTGACATTCCTGAAGAATATCTGGATATCTTGCTTCAAGAATTTGCGTATGATCCGGTTCGACTACCGCTCAGAGAAGACCCAGCTCAGGTTCTATACAACCGGACGACGTTGGAGACTATTTGGGATGCCAAGAACGAGGCCGTTGATCCATTTAGCCGGCGGCCCTTAGACATTAGCAATGTCATTCCCCAAGCTGCGCTGAGACAAGAAATGCAACGATACATAGTAAACAACTCAAGCCTAACCCTAACGCTAGATGTCATTTCGGACTATACTCAAGCCTTAAGCGAAGCAGAGATGACAATTTTCATGAAGGGATTGGTTTCCGATTATGAACGGCTTGTAAATGTTGAGGAGGAAAAGAGAGGCCTGAAAGCAGGACATTGTCGGAAATACTTGTGGCAGAAAGGAAGGAAAGACTTGCGGGCTGAGCATTATTGGAAAGTTTTGCAGCAGAAATTTAAAGATTGCTGGAAAGTGTTGTGGCAGAAATTCAATCTGCTCCGTCTTTATTGCCAATACCAGAGGGAAAACAGGGTTGTGTTCTGTTCAATAGGAGGATACGAATACTTGTTGCAGGTGTTAAATGGACGGTTTTCTCTTTTATGCTCTCACCGGTTCTCTTCAGGTGATATTTTGAAAGAATTGTGCAAGATCGTGGATGTCATTGGTTTGAAGGATACCAATTTTCCTCCACAGCTTTTCCTCGCGATTGCTACCGCTCTGTGTTCACTTGTATCGCGATGCGATCAAGAGAAAATACAGGGCATGGTTTTAAGAATTTGTCGTGGGATGTTTTACGACTTGAACATTGAAATTCTATCTACGTCTAGGCTCGATCTTTTCTGCTCTTTGACAGTCCACATCACTCTCCGGACGTTAGGGCGTGAGAATCTCAGCGATATAGCTAATGAAGACCTCTACAACGGAATGGCAATCCTAAAGGCTGCATGGATGAAATATCGAATGAGTTGCAGCAACTCAGAGTCTAAATATGTCGGCGTTCTAGTTGATTCAGTAATTCTTTGCATCTCGCGTTTGGATTACATACACCAAGCAGCAATAACTGATAAATGTAGGTCCAGAATGGTGAAGAATAGGAATGAAGATGATGAAGCGAAGACTGTTGATCTAATTAGTGTAGCACTTGAAGGAGGGCTCTGGTTAATTAATTCTATACTGATCCACCTCTCATGAAGGAGAAAATGAGTTTTTCTCGGAGTTGAAGAAAACGCTGCAAGAATCAGATATAGTAACACAAATTGTCCGAATGATAGAACTTGTGCTTGCCGGTTTAAAAAGCATGGCATCGTCTCATTTGCATTTTGGTATAAATATTATGGTTGCACTTCTCAAGGAAGAAGGCTCTGAAGGAAGAGACGATGTTGTACGAGTTGTTGGCGATTTTCTTGGAAGCAATATGGTGGATGAGTATGATTCATGCGTTAAGTTGTTGCTGCAAGAGTTTATGCACAATGTCCATGCATCTGAGCAGACATAGGGCAATTACATGAAGTGATATATTTGCAGTGGAAGTTGTCGGATATCAATGGCATGCACACATAAAAGTTTCATGTATAAAAAATATTAATACTTTCACATTTAATAACCCTAACAAGTTTATCAGATTAGAAATTAGATTTACACTAGCTCTACTCATGGATATTGTTGTTGTAAGGTTCACTTATCGTGATGTCAGGTCCATAACACCATTACATTTAGTGCCAGCTAGGGTATACGCGGGTGCATGATGTAATTTGCATCTCCCGTCCCCGTAAGTATTTTTTCTTAAACAAATATTGTATGCCAAAACAAGATTCTTTTATTTAAAATGCAGACAAATGCTTTCTAAAATGTTAATTCATAGTTTTAATCATTATGTTTTGGAGATCCAATAAGGTTAATTTCAGGGAGGACAATGTTCACGGAGGACAATGTTCATCACAAAATTAAATTGATATATTATTTATTTCTATTCTTATCATAATAATAATAATAATTATTTATATATAGATCTCAAAAAACCAAATCTACAAAATTTTATCATTTTCAATATTTTTAATGGTAATTACATTTGTTATTTCAAAATTCAGGAAATATTATTTTTCATTTTTCCAACATTTTATTAATCAATTGATACACACGTTTTAGTTTTTTTTGACATTTTATTGATTCATAGGTATAAATATTTGGAAACTTTTTATATTTTAATTTTATATTTATAAAACAATAAATATATATTCTTAAATCATTATAATTTTATTAATATTTTTTAGTAATATCAAAAATTATTTTTATATTTATATTCATATTGACATATTTTCTATAAAGTTTCAAATTAAAAATTCTTTACAGTTTAAATCTCACTTTCTTCATTTGTTGGTGCAAGTCTTCTAAATTTATAGGTTGTCTAACCTTGTCTTGGATTTTTTAAAAAATTGGCTTGTATATGCACTGGTGCCACATGTAATCTTATGTTTTATGCCTTTCATCATCAATATTTTGTTGTAATATATCTCTATAATAAAAAATTATCTCTTCAGGACTCCACTTACTGAAAATATCATTGATGTTTTCATCATGTGTGTTGTCTTCCACCTTTGTTTATGCATCTTTTTTATATAGTTTATCAATGCGCGGTGTTGCAAGCCTTGCTTCAAGGAACTCTAACTCTTCTTCATAATATTCTTGCTTAATGCTGGAAATCAATGTTAGGATTAAAAATATTTGTAGAACCATGATAGTTATGTTCCTTATTCTCTTCTTTTGTCACTTTGTGCTTCAAAGAGGTTTTCTTCCACTTGGTTTTCAGTCTCAAGTGAGGTTCTCTCACCAAATAGCATCATTTCAATCTTATGTTTTTGTTGCACCATTTGCAACCATTCATCATTAGGAAACATGATTTCATCAAACTGAACATCAACAAATTGAATTGTTGGATTCACCATAACATTTGCTGCTCCAATGGCAATTCATTGTCATCAACAACCTTTATTGCTCCATTCATCAAATCTTCATCCATTAGTGGATGTGCCCAATGGGGTTCACAAGCATCTATGTGCTTCTTCTTTTCTTCTTCTGCATACTCGTTATATTCATCATCCACTTGTAGCTAAGCACAGTGGGATTCATGAGCATCTGTGTGTTCTTTCTTTGCCTATTTTGCAAATTCTTTACATTCAGCATACACTTGTTGTTGAGTACACTGATATTCACCAAACTATTTACCTTCGACTATATTACTCATCCCTGGACCAAAAAACCTCTCAAGGGTATCCAAAGACAAGCTTGGCTGACATTGCATTTGTGTGGTTGACATTGCATCTGTGATGAGTGGTACAAAGATGTCATCTACAAATTGTTTTATGCATTTCAATGAGAAGGCATTATTTTTCCTTTTTTATTTCTGAATCTTTCAAAAAATCTTCACACATCTATGAATTTTATCCTCTTAGCTTTTCCCATTTTTTAGCACTAGTACACTGTCACCCAGTAAAACAATGTATATATGTTCTTGATCATCACATCGTTCAATTTCTTATAATCAAGACATAACCTAAGAGTACCATCCTTCTTAATGAAAATTATCAACGCACCCCAAGATGATACACTTGGCCTAATTTATCCCTTATCAAGAATTTCCTTCAACTGTAACTTCAAATCAACTAACTATGGAGTACTCATCTTGTAAGTTTCCTTTGATGCTGGTGCCTGTCTTGGTATGAACTCAATAGAAAATTCCACTTCCCTGTGGGGAGGAAACTCTAAAATATCCAATAGAAACGTATCCTCAAATTGTTGTAAGACAACGTACCTCTTACGGATTTCCACATCCTTAACATCCTTACCCTTGTCACTAGAAATATGGGCTGCAAATAGTACGCAACCCTTCCTATAGCTGCGTTTAGTTTGCATAGCTGTGACTATCCTCACAGATGTAGGATTCTTGTCTCCTTGCAAGATTCTCTTTTGCTTATTATCATCTTGGCATTCAATAGCCTTGTCATAACATTCTACTTTGGTCCTATGGAGATAAAACCAATCCATACCCAAAAACATGTTATATGATCCCAATGGAAGCACATTTACATGTGCCTATGTAGGCATACCATTCAACTCAAATGGACAAGCTCTTACCTAATGGTGAACTCTCTTCTTAGTACCTACAGGCAACTACACCGATCAAGATTTTGCATACACTTATTTTCTAAAACCACATTTATCCACCAATTCAGGATTAACATAACTATAATTCCACCCAAGGTCAATCAAAATAGAAACAACTGAATCACAAAGATTACCTTCCATCTCAATAATAGATGCCTAGTGATTCTCCTGCTTGTTGTCCACAACTACATAAATCTTAGGAGTCTTATGACCATGATCCCCAACTGTCTACGCCTCCTTAGCTCTATATATGTGAGGCTTGCCACCCTGGTACAATGGAAAATAATTCTTGTAATGATCATTTCTGCAAATCCAATACTACAACAGTCCTTTACCATCACCTCTATTGTGTTGCTCTCTAGGATGTGGCCCATGTCTCTTCTGAATTCCATTAAACTTACTTTAAGGAACAACATTCTCTTTCTCACATGCACCTTGAGGTCTTTCCCTCTTTGGTGTCACTTCCCTTTAAATTTCTCATTACCCTTCAAATCACACTTAGGCTCCTTTTTATGGTTTTATTGCTCATAACAATGCTTAAGATTCCTGATGGCTACCTCCAGTGACCGAGGCTCACTAAACTCAATCCAGATTCTATATGCTATTGGAAACCCACTGATGAACCTTTGAATCTTTGATTTCTCATCCATGAGCTAAGGAACATACCTCAACAACCCTAGAAACTTGTTATTATTCTCATCATATTTCATAAAACCCATCTGCAACTAATAAATCTCCTTAGCTTTGTCATCATAATACCTTTCAAGTAGGTAGTTCTTCTTGAAGATTCTCTCAAACTCATCCCGAATCAACTCTTCTTCTCAAATTCCTTTGACATTATTCACATCTTCCCACAAGATATATGATTTCCCTTTAACACTGAAAGTAACTATCTTGGCTTTAATGTTCTTTGAATAGTTATTCAATCTAAAGAATTTATTCATCCCAAGAAACGACACGTCTACATCCTCTAACTTCTTCATCTCTCCATCAAATGTAGGGGTCTTGAATTTCTTGAACTCCTCAGGAAAGTACTCACTTCACCTTTAAGGATGATGGCGATGATGTCTCTAGGATGATGAACTAAAATGAAAACTATACATATCAGCCATCCTGTAAGGTGTATCCAAGTATTTTCCACCTTGGATTGTGTCCCCTCTATCTGACCTATATCCTGATCGAGACTTTCTACCAAATGCCACATTAGTCTTCTCTTCTTATTCTTGGTAATCCTTAGTTGTCCTTGTTTTTGCATGTATGAAAAAATATAAAGGATCATTGCATTAACATCTGATTTCTTTTCTTAAGCCATTGCTATTATTTCCTGTGGCTCAACCAACCTCTCATTATCTTCCTAGCAATTTTTGACCTCTACCCTAGAACTCCTCAATGTTTCTGCTATATGAAGAGAATACTCATCTCCTTGCTACCTTACTGATCTTTAGGCAGATTCACATGAATTTTATTCCACCATTTTTCTCGTCATCCTTGATTCTTTTCTTCCTACAACAATGCCATGTGAAATAAACCAAATAGATACCATAATCAAAATCATACCCCAATGATGTTCAGGGGAGGCTTATCTCATTTGAAAATTTAGTCCATATTAACACATACATATATAATCATGATCATATTAATACTCCAACATCATGCATGAAAATACCAACTACATACCATAACCTCATGAAAGACAACCATAACCTTGATAATGCATGCATAAACACATACATCTAGCCCATCTGGTCCAAGTATTCAACCTTGCTTTGATACCACTTTGCAATGCCACCCCCGAAATTTACCCACTTTCATTAGCCTATCGGGCTAGACATTAGAAGAGGGCCACTATGACATGAATAAACTCCCTAAGCAGAATTAAGGAAGTGAAATCGATGGACCAAAACTTTGTTGACCTTCCTTAGGAGCTACAGGACACCTAGGAGCCAACCCACCACTCTAAGTGCCAAAACCCTAAGCCAACTTGAATGTTGAGTGAGTTGGACATCCCATCACTTGAACAAAAATGAAAGTGAGTGACTATAAGCCTCTAGTTGCATGGATGAACCTGCCTCCAAGCAAGTGCAGTGTAAACTACATAGTTATATACACGTGACTCTGAAATCTCAGCCACTTGTTTAGGGCTACGATCCATACCTCTGCCCATAACTTGATCAAAATTTCCAGAATAATAAATGAGACAAGGACAAAGATTTTAACACAAAAATTAGAGATAGACTTGATGTGACATGGTCTAGCCATGAAACTCATCCTATCAAATACATGGTGAACATGAAATCTATAGGTCATGAATGCATACTTGAACATAAATATCTTAAAATTATCATAGAATCATAAACAAGGTCTAGTTACCTCCTATAATAGTTTTCATAACATCTATTATGTCATGCATTCAAGAACCATTTGTTTTCCAAACAAATATGATAATATCCATGATTATAATCTGTCATAAAACCATGCATATAAAAAACATTTAACCAAATAAATAACAATGATAGAACATTCATTAAAGCCACATAATAATAATTACATTTACTCATAAAATACAAGAGGAAACTCTTATTAACATATGGAAAAGGCAACCATGTCACAGACATGCATGTACCACCTAACTATCGATTTCAACCAAATCTCTCATTCAGCAAATCATCCTTGTGCCATATTCTAAGCATGAATGTGGGATCTCATGGGATAAACCAATCCATAAAAAGCAAAGATAATCTAGAGGTCAAATCATCTCCACCCTCAGGAAAGTACTCACTTCTTGAACTCCTCAAGAAAGTACTCACTTCACCTCTAAGCATGATGGTGATGATGTCTCTAGGATGATGAACTAAAACGAAAACTATACATATCAGCCATCCTGTAAGGCGTATCGAAGTATTTTCCACCTTGGATTGTGTCCCCTCTATCTGACCTATATCCTGATCGAGACTTTTTACCAGATGCCACATTAGTCTTCTCTTCTTATTCTTGGATAATCCTTAGTTGTCCTTGTTTTTGCATGTATGAAAAAATATAAAGGATCATTGCATTAACATCTGATTTCTTTTCTTAAGCCATTGCTATTATTTCCTGAGGCTCAACCAACCTCTCATTATCTTCCTAGCAATTTTTGACCTCTACCCTAGAACTCCTCAATGTTTCTGCTATATGAAGAGAATACTCATCTCCTTGCTACCTTACTGATCTTTAGGGAGATTCACATGAATTTTATTCCACCATTTTTCTCGTCATCCTTGATTCTTTTCTTCCTACAACAATGCCATGTCAAATAAACCAAATAGATACCATAATCAAAATCATACCCCAATGACGTTTAGGGGAGGCTTATCTCGTTTGAAAATTTAGTCCATATTAACACATACATATATAATCATGATCATATTAATACTCCAACATCATGCATGAAAATACCAACTACATACCATAACCTCATGAAAGACAACCATAACCTTGATAATGCATGCATAAACACATACATCTAGCCCATCTGGTCCAAGTATTCAACCTTGCTTTGATACCACTTTGCAATGCCACCCCCGAAATTTACCCACTTTCATTAGCCTATCGGGCTAGACATTAGAAGAGGGCCACAATGACATGAATAAACTCCCTAAGCAGAATTAAGGAAGTGAAATCGATGGACCAAAACTTTGTTGACCTTCCTTAGGAGCTACAGGACACCTAGGAGCCAACCCACCACTCTAAGTGCCAAAACCCTAAGCCAACTTGAATGTTGAGTGAGTTGGACATCCCATCACTTGAACAAAAATGAAAGTGAGTGACTATAAGCCTCTAGTTGCATGGATGAACCTGCCTCCAAGCAAGTGCAGTGTAAACTACATAGTTATATACACGTGACTCTGAGATCTCAGCCACTTGTTTAGGGCTACGATCCATACCTCTGCCCATAACTTGATCAAAATTTCCAGAATAATAAATGAGACAAGGACAAAGATTTTAACACAAAAATTAGAGATAGACTTGATGTGACATGGTCTAGCCATGAAACTCATCCTATCAAATACATGGTGAACATGAAATCTATAGGTCATGAATGCATACTTGAACATAAATATCTTAAAATTATCATAGAATCATAAACAAGGTCTAGTTACCTCCCATAATAGTTTTCATAACATCTATTATGTCATGCATTCAAGAACCATTTGTTTTCCAAACAAATATGATAATATCCATGATTATAATCTGTCATAAAACCATGCATATAAAAAACATTTAACCAAATAAATAACAATGATAGAACATTCATTAAAGCCACATAATAATAATTACATTTACTCATAAAATACAAGAGGAAACTCTTATTAACATATGGAAAAGGCAACCATGTCACAAACATGCATGTACCACCTAACTATCGATTTCAACAAAATCTCTCATTCAGCAAATCATCCTTGTGCCATATTCTAAGCATGAATGTGGGATCTCATGGGATAAACCAATCCATAAAAAGCAAAGATAATCTAGAGGTCAAATCATCTCCACCCTCAGGAAAGTACTCACTTCTTGAACTCCTCAAGAAAGTACTCACTTCACCTCTAAGCATGATGGTGATGATGTCTCTAGGATGATGAACTAAAATGAAAACTATACATATCAGCCATCCTGTAAGGCGTATCGAAGTATTTTCCACCTTGGATTGTGTCCCCTCTATCTGACCTATATCCTGATCGAGACTTTCTACCAGATGCCACATTAGTCTTCTCTTCTTATTCTTGGATAATCCTTAGTTGTCCTTGTTTTTGCATGTATGAAAAAATATAAAGGATCATTGCATTAACATTTGATTTCTTTTCTTAAGCCATTGCTATTATTTCCTGAGGCTCAACCAACCTCTCATTATCTTCCTAGCAATTTTTGACCTCTACCCTAGAACTCCTCAATGTTTCTGCTATATGAAGAGAATACTCATCTCCTTGCTACCTTACTGATCTTTAGGGAGATTCACATGAATTTTATTCCACCATTTTTCTCGTCATCCTTGATTCTTTTCTTCCTACAACAATGCCATGTCAAATAAACCAAATAGATACCATAATCAAAATCATACCCCAATGACGTTCAGGGGAGGCTTATCTCGTTTGAAAATTTAGTCCATATTAACACAATACATATATAATCATGATCATATTAATACTCCAACATCATGCATGAAAATACCAACTACATACCATAACCTCATGAAAGACAACCATAACCTTGATAATGCATGCATAAACACATACATCTAGCCCATCTGGTCCAAGTATTCAACCTTGCTTCGATACCACTCTGCAATGCCACCCCCGAAATTTACCCACTTTCATTAGCCTATTGGGCTAGACATTAGAAGAGGGCTACTATGACATGAAAAAACACCCTAAGCAGAATTAAGGAAGTGAAATCGATGGACCAAAACTTTGTTGACCTTCCTTAGGAGCTACAGGACACCTAGGAGCCAACCCACCACTCTAAGTGCCAAAACCCTAAGCCAACTTGAATGTTGAGTGAGTTGGACATCCCATCACTTGAACGAAAATGAAAGTGAGTGACTATAAGCCTCTAGTTGCATGGATGAACCTGCCTCCAAGCAAGTGCAGTCTAAACTACATAGTTATATACACGTGACTCTGAGATCTCAGCCACTTGTTTAGGGCTACGATCCATACCTCTGCCCATAACTTGATCAAAATTTCCAGAATAATAAATGAGACAAGGACAAATATTTTAACACAAAAATTAGAGATAGACTTGACGTGACATGGTCTAGCCATGAAACTCATCCTATCAAATACATGGTGAACATGAAATCTATAGGTCATGAATGCATACTTGAACATAAATATCTTAAAATTATCATAGAATCATAAACAAGGTCTAGTTACCTCCCATAATAGTTTTCATAACATCTATTATGTCATGCATTCAAGAACCATTTGTTTTCCAAACAAATATGATAATATCCATGATTATAATCTATCATAAAACCATGCATATAAAAAACATTTAACCAAATAAATAACAATGATAGAACATTCATTAAAGCCACATAATAATAATTACATTTACTCATAAAATACAAGAGGAAACTCTTATTAACATATGGAAAAGGCAACCATGTCACGGACATGCATGTACCACCTAACTATCGATTTCAACCAAATCTCTCATTCAGCAAATCATCCTTGTGCCATATTCTAAGCATGAATGTGGGATCTCATGGGATAAACCAATCCATAAAAAGCAAAGATAATCTAGAGGTCAAATCATCTCCACCCTCACCCTACAATGATCTCACCTAAATCTATCTCGAGATCACAAAACTAAACAAAACTTGGATGCCTTTGAATTCCTTCACCATCCCTTGAGGAATTTTCCTATCTCCACCCACTTGTTGAGGGATTCCCAGATAAAACCATCTCCACCCACAACCCTTGGGATTTTCCTGAGACCACTACACCTGTATCCAAAACGTTTCAGAAATCAAAAGCTCAACCAAGACTAAATCTCATCACACCATGACTATCTAGTAACAGAAATGCAAGGCTGAAACCATTGTCCAACTAAGAAAGACACATGCCAATGATGGAAAATGAACTAAATACACAGATGCATGTACCATGCATGCCAAAACCAACTGGAAAATAATATCTATAACCTGATACCCGCAAGTATTCCCAGTGAAGTTTCTTGACCCAACTTTCCATTGCTTGATCCTTGCTTTCCTTTTCTTTCTTGTCCTTCCTTTCCTCTTCTTGTCCCTTTTTTCTTTCTTTCTTTCTTTCTCCTCTTGGTTCTCGTTTACTCCCTTGAAACAAATTCCAAAAATCAACTCTCAAAAACACCCCAAATTGATGCTTTCACATTGTATTATTATTTTTTCCTCTAATTTCTTTATTTTTCCTACATTTTCCTTCAATTTTTTCCTCACATGAAACATGTTACCTTTCACCTTCCTTTTCTCCTAACTTCCTTTATTTCTTTATAAACAAAATTCTGATAACTCCTTTTGACAATGCCTTTACTAATTTCCCCTTATTAAACAACAAGTGGTTACCACTAGGATACTTTTCCCAACATTCAACTTGGAATACATGTCCCATGACCTTGGTCTCCTTTTTACTTTATTACAAGAAATTTTAACATGGGGTTGTCACACATCCCCCCCTCTCTCTCTCTCGCGATTCTTATTATATCTATATCTATCTATATCTATATAATAATATATATATATATATATATATAATATATATATATAATATATATATTTATATATATATATATATTATATATATATTATTCTTCCCCAACCATTGGTTATCTCTCTCTCCCCCATCTCTCTCACTCTCTCTCTCTCATCTTCCCCTCTCTCCCCCCCTCTAGATTTATGTATATCTCTTTGTCACCACATTTCTCCTTCTCTCTCTCCTGCTCACTTCTCCTCTTTCGTTCTCTCATTTTCCACTTCCTCTCTCTCTCTCTCTCTCTCTCTCTCTCTACCACTTTTCTATCTCTCTATCCCTCCCTCCCTTTACTATGTTAAACAAAAGTGTATCTATGTTCAGTATTTGTCAATCTAAATAAATATTATTTCTATAAAATCATATGAATAAATTTCTTGCTCATTTCATAGGTCTAGGAAAGTCAAAGAGTCAATATTATGTTAAATATCTCTTTAGGACAAGCACTATTTTTCAACAAAGAAGATTACAAGAAAAACAATGAAGAGAGCATCATGCTGGTCTGCAAAAATGAATTAAACAACTAAAAGGTGACATGTTGCGTCATATAAATGACACAATGCTTCACTTGTTCAAGTTGGCTCAACTATGGAGGACCAACTACTATAAATACTGAGCTAAGGTAGCTACAAAACTACACAACATAATTTTGGACATCTCTGAAATTTCTTATGTGGTGCACGACTATAATTTTTGATGGGTGTATGACTGAATTTCGGATGGCTAAAGTTGTGTAGGAAGAACATAACTTGCATTGTTCTAAGATGATTCAGAGAAGAACAAGGACTACAATCTGCATTACAACAATGTATCAATTCACACTCATCTACAAGATCAGATAAGGACAATGACTCAAATTCACCATGACTGTTGGACGTTTATAGGATGGGGTCCTAACAGTTAGGATGAGAAGGAGTGAAGTAATTACATATGTATATCACAAAAGCATAAGTCTTGGCATGGGTGAAAGGAATAAGGTCTCGAATCTCCGTTTCAGAATACAATCATAATCTTGGCAACCCTTATGAACAACTCTCACAAAGGCATACACTATCTCACAATGAAAATTATCTCAGTGCAATACTCTATCAACATATTTTACATAGTCATGTTCATAAACCCTATGAAGATAAGGTCATAATGAAGAATGATATGATGACCTTGTAGATAGAAACATATCCACTAGAAACATATCCTCAAATTGTTGTAAGACAACGTACCTCTTAAGGATTTCCACATCCTTAACATCCTTACCCTTGTCACTAGAAATATGGGTTGCAAATAGTACGCAACCCTTCCTATAGTTGCGTTTAGTTTGCATCGCTGTGACTATCCTCACAGATGTAGGGTTCTTGTCTCCTTGCAAGATTCTCTTTTGCTTATTATCATCTTGGCATTCAATAGCCTTGTCATAACATTCTACTTTGGTCCTATGGAGATAAAACCAATCCATACCCAAAAACATGTTATATGATCCCAATGGAAGCACATTTACATGTGCCTATGTAGGCATACCATTCAACTCAAATGGACAAGCTCTTACCTAATGGTGAACTCTCTTCTTAGTACCTACAGGCAACTACACCGATCAAGATTTTGCATACACTTATTTTCTAAAACCACATTTATCCACCAATTCAGGATTAACATAACTATAATTCCACCCAAGGTCAATCAAAATAGAAACAACTGAATCACAAAGATTACCTTCCATCTCAATAATAGATGCCTAGTGATTCTCCTGCTTGTTGTCGACAACTACATAAATCTGAGGAGTCTTATGACCATGATCCCCAACTGTCTACGCCTCCTTAGCTCTATATATGTGAGGCTTGCCACCCTGGTACAATGGAAAATAATTCTTGTAATGATCATTTCTGCAAATCCAATACTACAACAGTCCTTTACAATCACCTCTATTGTGTTGCTCTCTAGGATGTGGCCCATGTCTCTTCTCAATTCCATTAAACTTACTTTAAGGAACAACATTCTCTTTCTCACATGCATCTTGAGGTCTTTCTCTCTTTGGTGCCACTTCCCTTTAAATTTCTCATTACCCTTCAAATCACGCTTAGGCTCCTTTTTATGGTTTTATTGCTCATAACAATGCTTAAGTTTCCTAATGGCTACCTCTAGTGACTAAGGCTCACTAAACTCAATCTGGTCCCTATATGCTACTGGAGACCCACTGATGAACCTTTGAATCTTTGATTTCCCATCCGTGAGCTAACGAACATACTTCAACAACCCTAGAAACTTGTTATTTATACTCATCATATTTCATAAAACCCATCTGCAACTCATAAATTGCCTTAGCTTTGTCATGATATTACCTTTCAAATAGGTACTTCTTCTTGAAGATTCTCTAAAACTCATCCCAAATCAACTCTTATTCTTGAATTCCTTTGACATTATTCACATCTTCCCACAATATATATGATTTCCCTTTAAGAGTAAAAGTAACTATCTTACTTTCATGTTCTTTGAATAGTTATGCAATTTGAATAATTTATTCATACCAAGAAACCACACCTCTACATCTTTTGACTTCTTCATCTCTCCATCAAATGTAGGGGTCTTGAATTTCTTGAACTCCTGAAGAAAGTACTCACTTCACCTATAAGGATAATGGCGATGATGTCTCCAGGATGATGAACTAAAATGAAAACTATACATATCAACCATCATGTTAGGTGTATCCAAGTATTTTCCACCTTGGATTGTGTCCCCTCTATCTAACCTATATCCTGATCGAGACTCGCTACCAAATGCCCCATTTATCTTCTCTTCCTATTCTTGGCTAATCCTTAGTTTTCCTTGTCTTTGCATGTATGAAAAAATATAAAGGATCATTGCATTAACATCTAATTTATTTTCTAAAGCCATTGCTATTATTTCCTGAGGCTCAACCAACCTCTCATTATCTTCCTTGCCATTTTTTATCTCTACCCTATAACTCCTCAATGTTTCTGCTATATTAAGAGAATACGCATCTCCTTGCTACCCTACTAAACTTTAGGGAGATTCACATGAATTTTATTCCACCATTTTTCTCATTATCCTTGATTCTTTTCTTCCTGCAACAATGCCATGTCAAATAAACCAAATAGATACCATAATCAAAATCATACCCCAATGATGTTTAGGGGAGGCTTATCTCATTTGAAAATTCACTCCATATAAACACAATACATATATAATCATGATCATACTAATATTCCAACATCATGCATGACAATACCAACTACATACCATAACCTCATTAAAGACAACCATAACCTTGATAATGCATGCATAAACACGTACATCTAGCCCATCTGGTCCAAGTATTGAACCTTGCTTTGATACCAATTTGTAATGCCACCTCCCACACTTACCCACGTTAATTAGCTTCTCGGGGTAGACATTAGAAGAGGTCTACTATGACATGAATCAACTCCCTAAGCAGAATTCAGGAAGTGGAATCAGTGGACAAAAACTCTGTTGACCTTCCTTAGGAGCTATAGGACATCTAAGAGATAACCCACCACTCCAAGTGCCAAAACCCTAAGCCAACTTGAATGTTGAGTGAGTTGGACATCTGATCAATTAAACGAAAAATGAAAGTGAGTGACTATAAGCCTCTTGTTGCATGGATGAACCTACCTCCAAGCAACTACAATATAAACTACATAGTTATATATGCATGACTCTGAGATCTCAGCCACTTGTTTAGGGCTACGATCCATACGTCTTCCCATAACTTGATAGAAATTTCCATAATAATAAATGACACAAGGACAAAGATTTTAACACAAAAATTAGAGACAGACTTGACCTGACATGGTCCAGCCATGAAACTCATCCTATCAAATACATGGTGAAAATGAAATCTATAGGTCATGAATGCATATTTGAACATAAATATCTTAAAATTATCATAGAATCATAAACAAGGTCTAGTTACCTCCCATAATAGTTTTCATAACATCTATTATGTCATGCATTCAATAACCCTTCGTTTTCCAAACAAATATGATAATATCCAGGATTATAATCTGTCAAAAAACCATACATATAAAAAACATTTAACCAAATAAATAAAAATGATAGAGCAACCATTAAAGCCACATAATAAGAATTACATTTACTCATAAAATACAAGAGGAAACTCTTATTAACTTATAGAAAAGGCAACCATGTCACGAACACGCATGTACCACCTAACCATAGATTAGGTTGAACCAAATCTCTCACTCAATGAATCATCCTTGTGCCATATTCTAAGCATGAATGTGGGATCTCATGGGATAAACCAAACCATAAAAAACAAATAGAATCTAGAAGTTAAATACCCTCCACCCTCACCCTACCGTGATCTCACCTAAACCTGTCTCAAGATCACAAAAGAAAACAAAACTTGGATGCCTTGGAATTCCTTCACCATCACTTGAGGAAGTTTCCTATCTCCACCCACTTGTTGAGGGCTTCACAGAGAAAACCATCTACGCCCACAACCCTTGGGATTTTCCTGAGACCACTACACCCGTATCCAAAACGTTTTAGAAATCAAAAGACCAACCAAGACTAAATCTCATCACGCCATGACTATCTAGTAATGGAAATGCAAGGCTAAAACCATTGTCCAACTAAGAAAGAAACATGCCAATGATAGAAAATGAACTAAATAAACAGATGTATGTACCGTGCATGCCGAAACCAACTAGAAAATAATATATGTAACCTAATACCTGCAAGTATTCCCAATGAAGTTTCTTGATCCAACTTTCCATTGCATGATTCTTGCTTTCCTTTTCTTTCTTGTCCTTCCTTTCCTATTCTTGTCCCTTTTTTCTTGCTTTCTTTCTTTCTCCTCTTTGGTTCTCTTTTACTCCCTTGAAACAAATTCAAAGACTCAACTCTAAAAAACACCCCAAATTGATGCGTTCATGTTGTATTATTGTTGTTGCCTCTAATTTATTTATTTTTCCTACACTTTCCTTCAATTTTTTCCTCACATGAAACATGTGACCTTTCACCCTCATTTTCTCCTAACTTCCTTTATTTCTTTATAAAGAAAATTCCTATAATTCCTTTTGACAATGCCTTTACTAATTTCCCCTTACCCATATTAAACAGCAAGTGATTCCCACTAGGATACTTTTCCCAACATTCAACTTGGAATACATGTCCCATGACCTTGGTCTTATTTTTCCTTTATTAACCCGGGGTTGTCACACATCCCC
>APFE030509669.1:49809-66908 GCA_000404065.3 Pinus taeda
TTTATATTCATATTGACATATTTTCTATAAAGCTTCAAATTAAAAATTCTTTACAGTTTAAATCTCACTTTCTTCATTTGTTGGTGCAAGTCTTCTAAATTTATAGGTTGTCTAACCTTGTCTTGGATTTCTTCAAAAATTGGCTTGTATATGCACTGGTGCCACATGTAATCTTATGTTTTATGCCTTTCATCATCAATATTTTGTTGTAATATATCTCTATAATAAAAAATTATCTCTTCAGGACTCCACTTACTGAAAATATCATTGATGTTTTCATCATGTCTGTTGTCTTCCACCTTTGTTTATGCATCTTTTTTATATAGTTTATCAATGCGCGGTGTTGCAAGCCTTGCTTCAAGGAACTTAACTCTTCTTCATAATATTCTTGCTTAATGCTGGAAATCAATGTTAGGATTAAAAATATTTGTAGAACCATGATAGTTATGTTCCTTATTCTCTTCTTTTGTCACTTTGTTTTCTTCCACTTGGTTTTCAGTCTCAAGTGAGGTTCTCTCACCAAATAACATCATTTCAATCTTATGTTTTTGTTGCACCATTTGCAACCATTCATCATTAGGAAACATGATTTCATCAAACTGAACATCAACAAATTGAATTGTTGGATTCACCATAACATTTGCTGCTCCAATGGCAATTCATTGTCATCAACAACCTTTATTGCTCCATTCATCAAATCTTCATCCATTAGTGGATGTGCCCAATGGGGTTCACAAGCATCTATGTGCTTCTTCTTTTCTTCTTCTGCATACTCGTTATATTCATCATACGCTTGTAGCTAAGCACAGTGGGATTCATGATCATCTGTGTATTCTTTCTTTGCCTATTTTGCAAATTCTTTACATTCAGCATACACTTGTTGTTGAGTACACTGATATTCACCAAACTATTTACCTTCGACTATATTACTCATCCCTAGACCAAAAAACCTCTCAAGGGTATCCAAAGACAAGCTTGGCTGACATTGCATTTGTGTGGCTGACATTGCATCTGTGATGAGTGGTACAAAGTTGTCATCTACAAATTGTTTTATGCATTTCAATGAGAAGGCATTATTTTTCCTCTTTTATTTCTGAATCTTTCAAAAAATCTAAACACATCTATGAATCTTATCCTCTTAGCTTTTCCCATTTTTTAGCACTAGTACACTGTCACCGAGTAAAACAATGTATATATGTTCTTGATCATCACATCGTTCAATTTCTTATAATCAAGACATAACCTAAGAGTACCATCCTTCTTAATGAAAATTATCAACGCACCCCAAGATGATACACTTGGCCTAATTTATCCCTTATCAAGAATTTCCTTCAACTGTAACATCGAATCAACTAACTATGGAGTACTCATCTTGTAAGTTTCCTTTGATGCTGGTGCCTGTCTTGGTATGTACTCAATAGAAAATTCCACTTCCCTATGGGGAGGAAACTCTAAAATATCCAATAGAAACATATCCTCAAATTGTTGTAAGACAACGTACCTCTTACGGATTTCCACATCCTTAACATCCTTACCCTTGTCACTAGAAATTTGGGCTGCAAATAGTACGCAACCCTTCCTGTAGCTGCGTTTAGTCTGCATAGCTGTGACTATCCTCACAGATGTAGGATTCTTGTCTCCTTGCAAGATTTTTTTTTTCTTATTATCATCTTGGCATTCAATAGCCTTGTCATAACATTCTACTTTGGTCCTATGGAGATAAAACCAATCCATACCCAAAAACATGTTATATGATCCCAATGGAAGCACATTTACATGTGCCTATGTAGGCATACCATTCAACTCAAATGGACAAGCTCTTACCCAATGGTGAACTCTCTTCTTAGTACCTACAGGCAAGTACATCGATCAAGATTTTGCATACACTTATTTTCTAAAACCACATTTATCCACCAATTCAGGATTAACATAACTATAATTCCATCCAAGGTCAAACAAAATAGAAACAACTGAATCACAAAGATTACCTTCCATCTCAATAATAGATGCCTAGTGATTCTCCTGCTTGTTGTCCACAACTACATAAATCTGAGGAGTCCTATGACCATGATCCCCAACTGTCTACGCCTCCTTAGCTCTATATATGTGAGGCTTGCCACCCTGGTACAATGGAAAATAATTCTTGTAATGATCATTTCTGCAAATTCAATACTACAACAGTCCTTTACCATCACCTCTATTTTGTTGCTCTCTAGGATGTGGCCCATGTCTCTTCTCAATTCCATTAAACTTACTTTAAGGAACAACATTATCTTTCTCACATGCACCTTGAGGTCTTTCCCTCTTTGGTGCCACTTCCCTTTAAATTTCTCATTACCCTTCAAATCACACTTAGGCTCCTTTTTGTGGTTTTATTGCTCATAACAATGCTTAAGATTCCTGATGGCTACCTCCAGTGACCGAGGCTCACTAAACTCAATCCAGTCTCTATATGCTATTGGAAACCCACTGATGAACCTTTGAATCTTTGATTTCTCATCCATGAGCTAAGGAACATACCTCAACAACCCTAGAAACTTGTTATTATTCTCTTCATATTTCATAAAACCCATCTGCAACTAATAAATCTCCTTATCTTTGTCATCATAATACCTTTCAAGTAGGTAGTTCTTCTTGAAGATTCTCTCAAACTCATCCCAAATCAACTCTTCTTCTCAAATTCCTTTGACATTATTCACATATTCCCACAAGATATATGATTTCCCTTTAAGACTAAAAGTAACTATCTTGGCTTTAATGTTCTCTGAATAGTTATTCAATCTAAAGAATTTATTCATCCCAAGAAACGACACCTCTACATCCTCTAACTTCTTCATCTCTCCATCAAATATAGGGGTCTTGAATTTCTTGAACTCCTCAAGAAAGTACTCACTTCACCTCTAAGGATGATGGCGATGATGTCTCTAGGATGATGAACTAAAATGAAAACTATACATATCAGCCATCCTATAAGGCGTATCCAAGTATTTTCCACCTTGGATTGTGTCCCCTCTATCTGACCTATATCTTGATCGCGACTTTCTACCAGATGCCACATTAGTCTTCTCTTCTTATTCTTGGATAATCCTTAGTTGTCCTTGTTTTTGCATGTATGAAAAAATATAAAGGATCATTGCATTAACATTTGATTTCTTTTCTTAAGCCATTGCTATTATTTCCTGAGGCTCAACCAACCTCTCATTATCTTCCTAGAAATTTTTGACCTCTACCCTAGAACTCCTCAATGTTTCTACTATATGAAGAGAATACTCATCTCCTTGCTACCTTACTGATCTTTAGGGAGATTCACATGAATTTTATTCCACCATTTTTCTCGTCATCCTTGATTCTTTTCTTCCTACAACAATGCCATGTCAAATAAACCAAATAGATACCATAATCAAAATCATACCCCAATGACGTTCAGGGGAGGCTTATCTCATTTGAAAATTTAGTCCATATTAACACAATACATATATAATCATGATCATATTAATACTCCAACATCATGCATGAAAATACCAACTACATACCATAACCTCATGAAAGACAACCATAACCTTGATAATGCATGCATAAACACATACATCTAGCCCATCTGGTCCAAGTATTCAACCTTGCTTTGATACCACTTTGCAATGCCACCCCCGAAATTTACCCACTTTCATTAGCCTATCGGGCTAGACATTAGAAGAGGGCCACTATGACATGAATAAACTCCCTAAGCAGAATTAAGGAAGTGAAATCGATGGACCAAAACTTTGTTGACCTTCCTTAGGAGCTACAGGACACCTAGGAGCCAACCCACTACTCTAAGTGCCAAAACCCTAAGCCAACTTGAATGTTGAGTGAGTTGGACATCCCATCACTTGAACGAAAATGAAAGTGAGTGACTATAAGCCTCTAGTTGCATGGATGAACCTACCTCCAAGCAAGTGCAGTCTAAACTACATAGTTATATACACGTGACTCTGAGATCTCAGCCACTTGTTTAGGGCTACGATCCATACCTCTGCCCATAACTTGATCAAAATTTCCAGAATAATAAATGAGACAAGGGCAAATATTTTAACACAAAAATTAGAGATAGACTTGACGTGACATGGTCTAGCCATGAAACTCATCCTATCAAATACATGGTGAACATGAAATCTATAGGTCATGAATGCATACTTGAACATAAATATCTTAAAATTATCATAGAATCATAAACAAGGTCTAGTTACCTCCCATAATAGTTTTCATAACATCTATTATGTCATTCATTCAAGAACCATTTGTTTTCCAAACAAATATGATAATATCCATGATTATAATCTGTCATAAAACCATGCATATAAAAAACATTTAACCAAATAAATAACAATGATAGAACATTCATTAAAGCCACATAATAATAATTACATTTACTCATAAAATACAAGAGGAAACTCTTATTAACATATGGAAAAGGAAACCATGTCACGGACATGCATGTACCACCTAACTATCGATTTCAACCAAATCTCTCATTCAGCAAATCATCCTTGTGCCATATTCTAAGCATGAATGTGGGATCTCATGGGATAAACCAATCCATAAAAAGCAAAGATAATCTAGAGGTCAAATCATCTCCACCCTCACCCTACAATGATCTCACCTAAACCTATCTCGAGATCACAAAACTAAACAAAACTTGGATGCCTTTGAATTCCTTCACCATCCCTTGAGGAATTTTCCTATATCCACCCACTTTTTGAGGGCTTCCTAGATAAAACCATCTCCACCCACAACCCTTGGGATTTTCCTGAGACCACTACACCTGTATCCAAAACGTTTCGGAAATCAAAAGCTCAACCAAGACTAAATCTCATCACACCATGACTATCTAGTAACAGAAATGCAAGGCTGAAACCATTGTCCAACTAAGAAAGACACATGCCAATGATGGAAAATGAACTAAATACACAGATGCATGTACCATGCATGCCAAAACCAACTGGAAAATAATATCTATAACCTGATACCCGCAAGTATTCCCAGTGAAGTTTCTTGACCCAACTTTCCATTGCTTGATCCTTGCTTTCCTTTTCTTTCTTGTCCTTCCTTTCCTCTTCTTGTCCCTTTTTTCTTTCTTTATTTCTTTCTCCTCTTGGTTCTCGTTTACTCCCTTGAAACAAATTCCAAACATCAACTCTCAAAAACACCCCAAATTGATGCTTTCACATTGTATTATTATTTTTTCCTCTAATTTCTTTATTTTTCCTACATTTTCCTTCAATTTTTTCCTCACATGAAACATGTTACCTTTCACCTTCCTTTTCTCCTAACTTCCTTTATTTCTTTATAAACAAAATTCTGATAACTCCTTTTGACAATGCCTTTACTAATTTCCCCTTATTAAACAACAAGTGGTTACCACTAGGATACTTTTCCCAACATTCAACTTGGAATACATGTCCCATGACCTTGGTATTCTTTTTCCTTTATTAACTTTATTACAAGAAATTTTAACCTAGGTTGTACACGTCCCCCCTTCTCTTCTCTCTATCTCTGATATATTATATATATATTATATATTATATCTATATATCTCCCCATCCATTGGTTATCTCTCTCTCTATATCTCTCTTATTCCTCTTCATTTGTCTCTTTCGTCCTTCCTCTCTCTCCATATTTACCGCTGACCCTCTATATTTTCATGTATGTGCCTCTCTCTCTTCTCCCCTCTCTCTCATCCTCTAACTCCCACCTCCATACTTTCCTCCATTTCCATCTCTTTGTTATTCTATATGTACCACTCACTCCCTCATTCACTCTCTCTCCCCCATCTCTCTCACTCTCTCTCTCTCATCTTCCCCTCTCTCCCCCCCTCTAGATTTATGTATATCTCTTTGTCACCACATTTCTCCTTCTCTCTCTCCTGCTCACTTCTCCTCTCTCGTTCTCTCATTTTCTACTTCCTCTCTCTCTCTCTCTCTCTCTACCACTTTTCTATCTCTCTATCCCTCCCTCCCTTCACTATGTTAAACAAAAGTGTATCTATGTTCAGTATTTTTCAATCTAATTTTGATCATTTTACTTGTCAAGAAAAATAAATATTATTTCTATAAAATCATATGAATAAATTTCTTGCTCATTTCATAGGTCTAGGAAAGTCAAAGAGTCAATATTATGTTAAATATCTCTTTATGAGAATTTATTCAATGCACATGGGTCAACCTAGTGTCAAGAAGCCCTTCAGGACAAGCACTATTTTTCAACAAAGAAGATTACAAGAAAAACAATGAAGAGAGCATCATGCTGGTCTGCAAAAATGAATTAAACAACTAAAAGGTGACATGTTGCGTCATATAAATGACACAATGCTTCACTTGTTCAAGTTGGCTCAACTATGGAGGACCAACTACTATAAATACTGAGCTAAGGTAGCTACAAAACTACACAACATAATTTTGGACATCTCTGAAATTTCTTATGTGGCGCACGACTATAATTTTTGGTGGGTGCATGACTGAATTTCGGATGGCTAAAGTTGTGTAGGAAGAACATAACTTGCATTGTTCTGAGATGATTCAGAGAAGAACAAGGACTACAATCTGCATTACAACAATGTATCAATTCACACTCATCTACAAGATCAGATAAGGACAATGACTCAAATTCACCATGACTGTTGGACGTTTATAGGATGGGATCCTAACAGTTAGGATGAGAAAGAGTGAAGTAATTGCATATGTATATCACAAAAGCATAAGTCCTGGCATGGGTGAAAGGAATAAGGTCTCGAATCTCTGTTTCAGAATACAATCATAATCTTGGCAACCCTTATGAACAACTCTCACAAAGGCATACACTATCTCACAATACAAATTATCTCAGTGCAATACTCTATCAACATATTTTACATAGTCATGATCATAAACCCTATGAAGATAAGGTCATAATGAAGAATGATATGATGACCTTGTAGATAGAAACATATCCACTAGAAACATATCCTCAAATTGTTGTAAGACAACGTACCTCTTAAGGATTTCCACATCCTTAACATCCTTACCCTTGTCACTATAAATATAGGCTGTAAATAGTACACAACCCTTCCTGTAGCTGCATTTAGTCTACATAGCTGTGACTATCCTCACAGATGTAGGATTCTTGTTTCCTTGTAAGATTCTCTTTTGCTTATTATCATCTTGGCATTCAATAGCGTTGTCATAACATTCTACTTTGGTCCTATGGAGATAAAACCAATCCATACCCAAAAACATGTTATATGATCCCAATGGAAGCACATTTACATGTGCCTATGTAGGCATACCATTCAACTCAAATGGACAAGCTCTTACCCAATGGTGAACTCTCTTCTTAGTACCTATAGGCAACTACACTAATCAAGATTTTGCATACACTTATTTTCTAAAACCACACTTATCCACTAATTCAGGATTAACATAACTATAATTCCACCCAAGGTCAATCAAAATAGAAACAACTGAATCATAAAGATTACATTCCATCTCAATAATAAATGCCTAGTGATTCTCCTACTTGTTGTCCACAACTACATAAATCTGAGGAGTCCTATGACCTTGATCCCCAACTGTCTATGCCTCCTTAGGTCTATATATGTGAGGCTTGCCACCCTTGTACAATGGAAAATAATTCTTGCAATGATCATTTCCACAAATCCAATACTACAACAGTCATCTACCGTCACCTCTATTTTGTTGCTCTCTAGGATGTGGCCCATGTCTCTTCTCAATTCCATTAAACTTACTTTAAGGAACAACATTCTCTTTCTCACATGCATCTTGAGGTCTTTCTCTCTTTGGTGCCACTTCCCTTTAAATTTCTCATTACCCTTCAAATCACGCTTAGGCTCCTTTTTATGGTTTTATTGCTCATAACAATGCTTAAGTTTCCTAATGGCTACCTCCAGTGACTGAGGCTCACTAAACTCAATCTTGTCCCTATATGCTACTGGAGACCCACTGATGAACCTTTGAATCTTTGATTTCCCATCCGTGAGCTAACGAACATACCTCAACAACCCTAGAAACTTGTTATTTATACTCATCATATTTCATAAAACCCATCTGAAACTCATAAATCGCCTTAGCTTTGTCATGATATTACCTTTCAAATAGGTACTTCTTCTTGAAGATTCTCTAAAACTCATCCCAAATAAACTCTTATTCTTGAATTCCTTTGACATTATTCACATCTTCCCACAATATATATGATTTCCCTTTAAGACTAAAAGTAACTATCTTACTTTCATGTTCTTTGAATAGTTATGCAATTTGAATAATTTATTCATACCAAGAAACCACACCTCTACATCTTTTGACTTCTTCATCTCTCCATAAAATGTAGGGGTCTTGAATTTCTTGAACTCCTGAAGAAAGTACTCACTTCACCTATAAGGATAATGGCGATGATGTCTCCAGGATGATGAACTAAAATGAAAACTATACATATCAACCATCATGTTAGGTGTATCCAATTATTTTCCCCCTTGGATTGTGTCCCCTCTATCTAACCTATATCTTGATCGAGACTCGCTACCAAATGCCCCATTTATCTTCTCTTCCTATTCTTGGTTAATCCTTAGTTTTCCTTGTCTTTGCATGTATGAAAAAATATAAAGGATCATTGCATTAACATGTAATTTATTTTCTTAAGCCATTGCTATTATTTCCTGAGCCTCAACCAACCTCTCATTATCTTCCTTGCCATTTTTGATCTCTACCATATAACTCCTCAATGTTTCTGCTATATTAAGAGAATACGCATCTCCTTGCTACCCTACTAAACTTTAGGGAGATTCACATGAATTTTATTCCACCATTTTTCTCATTATCCTTGATTCTTTTCTTCCTGCAACAATGCCATGTCAAATAAACCAAATAGATACCATAATCAAAATCATACCCCAATGACGTTCAGGGGAGGCTTATCTCATTTGAAAATTCACTCCATATAAACACAATACATATATAATCATGATCATACTAACATTCCAACATCATGCCTGACAATACCAACTACATACCATAACCTCATTAAAGACAACCATAACCTTGATAATGCATGCATAAACACATACATCTAGCCCATCTGGTCCAAGTATTGAACCTTGCTTTGATACCAATTTGTAATGCCACCTCCCACACTTACCCACATTAATTAGCTTCTCGGGGTAGACATTAGAAGAGGTCTACTATGACATGAATCAACTCCCTAAGCAGAATTCAGGAAGTGGAATCAGTGGACAAAAACTCTGTTGACCTTCCTTAGGAGCTATAGGACACCTAAGAGCCAACCCACCACTCCAAGTGCCAAAACCCTAAGCCAACTTGAATGTTGAGTGAGTTGGACATCCGATCAATTAAACGAAAATGAAAGTGAGTGACTATAAGGCTCTTGTTGCATGGATGAACCTACCTCCAAGAAACTGCAATTTAAACTACATAGTTATATATGCATGACTCTGAGATCTCAGCCACTTGTTTAGGGCTACGATCCATACGTCTTCCCATAACTTGATAGAAATTTCCATAATAATAAATGACACAAGGACAAAGATTTTAACACAAAAATTAGAGACAAACTTGACCTGACATGGTCCAGCCATGAAACTCATCCTATCAAATACATGGTGAAAATGAAATCTATAGGTCATGAATGCATATTTGAACATAAATATCTTAAAATTATCATAGAATCATAAACAAGGTCTAGTTACCTCCCATAATAGTTTTCATAACATCTATTATGTCATGCATTCAATAACCCTTCGTTTTCCAAACAAATATGATAATATCCAGGATTATAATCTGTCATAAAACCATACATATAAAAAAAATTTAACCAAATAAATAACAATGATAGAACAACCATTAAAACCACATAATAAGAATTAGATTTACTCATAAAATACAAGAGGAAACGCTTATTAACTTATAGAAAAGGCAACCATGTCACGAACACGCGTGTACCACCTAACCATAGATTAGGTTGAACCAAATCTCTCATTCAACGAATCATCCTTGTGCCATATTCTAAGCATGAATGTGGGATCTCATGGGATAAACCAAACCATAAAAAACAAAGAGAATCTAGAAGTTAAATACCCTCCACCCTCACCCTACCGTGATCTCACCTAAACCTGTCTCAAGATCACAAAACAAAACAAAACTTGGATGGCTTGGAATTCCTTCACCATCACTTGAGGAATTTTCCTATCTCCACCCACTTGTTGAGGGCTTCACAGAGAAAACCATCTATGCCCACAACCCTTGGGATTTTCCTGAGACCACTACACCCGTATCCAAAACGTTTCAGAAATCAAAAGACCAACCAAGACTAAATCTCATCACGCCATGACTATCTAGTAATGGAAATGCAAGCCTAAAACCATTGTCCAACTAAGAAAGACACATGCCAATGATAGCAAATGAACTAAATAAACAGATGTATGTACCATGCATGCCGAAACCAACTAGAAAATAATATATGTAACCTAATACCTGCAAGTATTCCCAATGAAGTTTCTTGATCCAACTTTCCATTGCATGATTCTTGCTTTCCTTTTCTTTCTTGTCCTTCCTTTCCTATTCTTGTCCCTTTTTTCTTGCTTTCTTTCTTTCTCCTCTTTGGTTCTCTTTTACTCCCTTGAAACAAATTCAAAGACTCAACTCTAAAAAACACCCCAAATTGATGCGTTCATGTTGTATTATTGTTGTTGCCTCTAATTTATTTATTTTTCCTACACTTTCCTTCAATTTTTTCCTCACATGAAACATGTGACCTTTCACCCTCATTTTCTCCTAACTTCCTTTATTTCTTTATAAAGAAAATTCCTATAATTCCTTTTGACAATGCCTTTACTAATTTCCCCTTACCCATATTAAACAGCAAGTGATTCCCACTAGGATACTTTTCCCAACATTCAACTTGGAATACATGTCCCATGACCTTGGTCTTATTTTTCCTTTATTAACCCGGGGTTGTCACACATCCCCCTTCTCTCTCTCTCTCTCTTCTACTCTCGATATATATATATATATATATATCTTTCCCAACCATTCATTATCTCTCTCTATATATCTCTCTTATTCCTCTTCATTTGTCTCTTTCATCCCTCCTCTCTCTCCATTTTTACCGGTGACCCTATATATTTTCATGTATGTGCCTCTCTCTCTTCTCCTCTCTCTTTCATCCTCTAACACCCACCTCCATATTTTTCTCCATCTCCCTCTCTCTCTTATTCTATATGTACCCCTAACTCCCTCATTCACTCTCTCCCCCATCTCTCTCACTCTCTCTCTCATCTTCCCCTCTCTCTCCCCCTCTACATTTATGTATATCTCTTTGTCACCACCTTTCTCCTTCTCCCTCTCTTGCTCACTTCTCCTCTCTCGTTCTCTCATTTTCTACACTCTCTCTCTCTCTTTCTCTACCACTTTTCTATCTCTCTATCCCTCCCTCCCTTCACTACATTAAACAAAAGTGCAACAATGTTCGGTACTTGTCCATCTAATTTTGATAATTTCACTTGTCAAGAAAAATAAATATTATTTTTATAAAATTATATGAATAAATTTCTTGCTCATTTCATAGGTCTAGGAAAGTCAAAGAATCAATATTATGTTAAATATATCTTTATGAGAATTTATTGAATGCACATGGGTCAACCTAGTGTCAAGAATCCCTTCAAGACAAGCACTATTCTTCAACAAAGAAGATTACAAGGAAAAAAATGAAGAAAGCATCATCTCGGTCTGCAAAAATGAATTAAACAACTAAAAGGTGACATGTCACCTCATATAAATGACACAATGCTTCACTTGTTAAAGTTGGCTCAACTATGGAGGACGGACTACTATAAATACTGAGCTAAGGTATCTGCAAAACTACACAACGTAATTTGGGACATCTCTAAAATTTCTTATGTGTTGCGCGACTATAACTTTTTATGGGTGCATGACTGAATTTTGGATGGCTAAAGTTGTGTAGGAAGAACATAACTCGCATTGTTCTGAGATGATTCAATGAAGAACAAGGACTACAATCTACATTACAAGAATGTATCAATTCACACTTATCTACAAGATCAAATAAGGACAAAGACTCAAATTCACCATGACTGTTAGATGTTTATAGGATGGGATATTAACAGGTAGGATAAGAAAGAGTGAAGCAATTGCAGATGTATACCACAAAAGCATAAGTCCTGGCATGGGTGAAAGGAATAAGGTCTCAGTTCTCTATTTTAAAATACAATCATAATCTTGGAACCGCTTATGAACAACTCTCACAAAGACATACACTATCTCAGCATACAAATTATCTCAGTGCAATACTCTATCAACATATTTTCCATAGTCATGATCATAAACCCTACGAAGATAAGGCCATGATGAAGAATGATATGATGACCTTGTAGATAGAGTGAAGATCTCTGTGGAAATGAAGAAGTGATGTTCTCAGCAAGTGGAGCAATGATCTAGATTAAAGAGCACTCATGGTGTAGCAGCGATTTAGATGAAGACGCAATTTTGGTACAACTATGATATTAATCTGAACATTGACTTCAAAGATGATCGACGTCTTGGTCTTGGAGTGACATAGTATGTCAAGGGTCAAGGTCTTAGTATTCGTCAATTGGAATCTCTATAAGAATAATTTTGTGTGGGTTTTCCTCTTCAAGAAGGAGAGGTTTTGTCCCTGGCAGAAAGCCAAACATCTTGTGTTCATGTCTCTTTGTTTTGGTAGAAGATTGATGAAGGAAACACACACACTAATAATAAGAAGAAGATCAAGCTAAGATAAATTGTAAAAGAACTTCACAAATTGTTATCAAGTCTACAAGGATCCTACTAATACTAAATTCCGTAGATTCTTGAATATAGTATGAGAGCTAAGGTGCTGAAGTCAAAGGAAGGGTAGTAAAAAGAGACATCAAAGCAAGGATTAAGGGTTCAAGGATCAAGTCTACAAAAAGAAATCTACAACAACAAAGAAATTTTTCCTATACAACCTTCAATAATACTCATAGTCTCGGTATTATACTATTGAGATCTCAATGCGACAGTAGGATTAGGAAACCTTGGTCAAAGAATTAAGTTTTGATCACAAGTACTTAAAACTCAAGTTCATGACAACAATTTTCAATTCCTTTCACAGTCTTGGTTTATACCACAGGGATATCAATATAGAATGAAGGTGTTCGGTGATGGGTCTCCACTATAAAATGATCATTAGGGAAAACAACATCAACACCTTTGGTTCTACATAATGGTTCAAGAATCCATAATCCACTTATGTGATAGAAAGACAATGCCATCTCAAGTTAATCAACATTTAGTTAATCATAAGTATTAGACGTAGAAGGTGAAGAAGTTTTAGGACAAGAAGGCAAGCTTCATACCATTTCATAGAGGATCTCATCTGAAGGAAGCTTCAATGCATCTTCTTCAACCACCATTAAAGAAATCAAGGAGAATATTTCATCTTCACATGACAAGCATCTTTTCAATTTATATATTTGATTATATGACATCTATACATTGGATGGGTCAACAAGGTTCATTGCATGAGGAAAGAGGATAGACATAATACTCTAAGTAGCTAAAGTCATTAAAAATATCAATAATTCTCCTATGAATTTATGGAAAGTGATGCTCATGAACGATCCCCTCACATAGAAATATTGGAGACATAAAAGTGATGTAGGTGATAAACTCATTCTCTAAAGATGCAATGAAGAATGTAAAATGGAGTCTATTCTTCTTGAGAGTAAGAATGGATGTTGGATATCTTGATAAGATCTGATTTACAATACCTAGGAAGGAAAATAATCATCATCGTTCTAATTGACAGGTAAGGAAAAATATGTCGATGAACAAGAAGGTTACCTAATTCAAAAATTTACGGTCTCTATGCTATAAGAGAAAGACAAGTTGATGGCAAAAATATTGAAGGTTAAAAGAAGTCAACCATGTGTACAAAGGAAAGGGAAGGTTGGTCCTCAAGGAAGATAGAATAAGTATAGCTAATATTCAATGCTATAAAAAGATTTTGGAAGCTCATATCACTGAAATATGGAGGAAGATGAAGAAAAGGGCCAAGGAAAGAGGGAGTAACAAATCTCTCCTATGAGTAAGATAATATCCCTTAGAAAAGGGTCCTATCATAAGCTCCTAAATTTTGTGTTATAAGATATGACAATCATAATAAGATGCATCATTGAATCATGGAAGCATTAGAAACAAGAGATTATGACATCACAATGAGAATAATAAAGGAAAAAATCCATCGAAGACAAACATGTAGGGTATATAGCTCTTGGGAACCGCAATGAACATTGAAGAAAAGAAAGGAGTCATGTAAGGCTCATTATACATCGAGTCAAAAAGGAAACATCTGTGAATTGGGGATATACAAGATCCTCAAAATCCTCTAATGGAATCGTCATCAAAGGGTTTTCTAATATAGAGCAGAAGTAGCAATTTCAACAAGAATTCGAACCTATGGAATCCATGAGATAATGATGTGATGACATAAAGAAGGTCAAGAAATTGAATATCTCTTCAATCAAGGAAGCTGCTAGAAGAAGCCTCGATGAACTGAAGGTAAAGTAAGGTATGTATGCTTGTGTTTAATATTATAGTATCATGTTGTATGGTTGTAGGTAATATGGATTTTTTCTTCTATCTTAAGAAGCATGATCAAGAAAAAGGGATCTATTCCTCTGAAAATATGCAGGAAGGCATAAGTCACACTAGATGAAATCAACACAATATCTCCTCATATGAAGTATGAGGTAATTAACTACAGTAAAGAAACTTTGATTTAAATCTAACGAATATATTGTGAGATGTTGGGCCTTAGTTTTGGTCTTATTTTTCTCTAAGAAACTTACTAAACCATATATTTATCATCCATTTTCACTTCATTCATTCCAGTTTGATGCATCTTTGATATCCATTTAGTTATTTAGCTTTAATTTGTCAATTTCTAAAGTTTTTATGAAAATTTGATTTTAAGTGCAAATTCGGCAGATTCAGAAATTCCCGTAATCACTCTATGGTTGATGTGGTTGCAGGAAACTTGGGCACAAATTGAATACATGAATGGAAATCTTGGGAACTAGGACTAAGCCACCTATGCTTGGTTCAAACAGAACAAGTTTTATTAGGCCCATTTAGCACTAGTCAATCATGACTAGTCATTCAGAAATCCCATAGAAATAGGGCAGTTGTGAGATTCCATGGGATTGGTCATATTTCTTGGGATGGGAGTAGTGAATTCGACTTGGATAGATGGATTAGAGTAGATGGGTTTTTTAGATTGAATCTAGATTAGTTTGTTTCATGAGACTTCTTATTTAAGGCCCACAACTTTGATGGCTTATGTATTGACTTATTATACTTTTATGTTGTGACACTTTTGGATTGAGGAGTTCATTTGAAGACTTGTGCTATTATTATTTTGCTGCTCCATGCTATGGATGTGTAATTGATTTGAGCTTCTGATATCACTTCTCAAGTGTGCAAGGCAAGGGTGGAGGGCCCCCACTCCAAGCTAAGTACACTTCCTTGTTAACTAGTTTCATTTCTTGTAATCTGTTTAGTGTAGAATTGGTTTTTCAAAGCTTTATTTCAGATTGATTTATGGTTCATGCATGGTGATTGATTGCTTTAGTTCCTATCTTATTCATCACTTTATTAAGTTGAAGAAACACAAGTGTTCAAGTTGAGCATCTCTTCTACTAAAATGATGAATTACAACTAGTTACTTTGGTTTGCATGCAAGTAGTTTCTTATTGTGATTTTGGTATTGAGATGAATAAATTATAATGAAATACTTTATGTGTCTCTTAAGTTAAAAGCTTGTTTCATTAACAATTTATCCATCTTAAGTTCTTGATTTTAATCTCTAATTCACTAAGTGATAGTTGAGGCAAAGGTGGTCTTCTTGAGTCAAGAACCATCTCAATATTTTTCCTCTACTTTAAACTAGTTGAATTAGAGTTGTAGAATGTATTGCTTTAAGCTTATGAATAATTTATCTTTCAAGATTAGATTATATCTGATCTTCACATATAGTGAACTTGCCTCAAAGCATAAACAACCCAGATTGATAAGAAATAATTGTGTTAGTTTAGGTACATAAATTAGCTCAACATTTTGGCGTCGTTGCCAGGGAGGCAAATATCGGCATAGTCAATAGAGAGATAAAATCCAAATCAAACAAAAACATTAGTTACATTTCTTTTCTTTAATTATGTTTCTTTATGGCTAGATTTAGAGATCCTCAAGTTAGATTTATTAAAAACCCCCCACAAGTAGAGATAGGATCATCAAACACCCGAGTTACTAGTAATCCAATAATTGAGGAATTGGTGGAAAAACAAAGAAATGGCCAAAGATTAACTTTGATTGAGAGGCAAAATTTGTTAGCTTGGGAAGCAAAACAAAAACAGCCATCAACTTCAGGAAAACAAAAAGAAATTATCAAAGGAAAACCATCTGTTTTTCCATCTATAAGTCAACCTATCTTTGAACAACTTGAATTTTCATCCAAAATTGAAACAACTAAGTCAATGGCGAAAGAAGGACATGGATCTGTTATCCTCACTCCTGAGCAACGAATTGAGTATGAAATACAACAAAGGGAATGGGGAAGGAAAATAGAGGAGGAGGCAAAACAAGAACATTATAGGAAGATGGAAAATGATCGGAAAAGACAAGAAGATGGTAGTCATAATGAGGCTACCTTTGGCTTTCCAATAGTAGACACAAGTGCAATATTAGGAGAAGAAGTGAAAATGAAAAATATTCCACCTTCTATATTGCCAAATTTTTATGGAATTTCCATAGAAGATCCCAATGCTTTTATGTTCAAATTTGATATTTTATGTAGAACATATGGATATACTGATGACATTCATAAACTTCGTCTTTTTCCTGCAACATTGAAAGCAACAGCTTTAAAATGGTTCATGGGTTTAGGAGAGCAAACAATAAATTCTTGGGATGACATGAGAAAAGTCTTCCTTAAAAAATATCAAGCTTATTGTAGATCTAGAGATTCCAAGGAAGATGTTT
>APFE030509676.1:0-22961 GCA_000404065.3 Pinus taeda
TTTGCATAAAAGTTGATCCCACTGCATTTCCTGACAATTGGTATCAGAGCCTGATTTAGTCGAACCAGGCGTACCAAAGGAAGTGTAATACTTCATGACAAGTTTAGCATGGGTGAAGCTTCGTACTCGGGCCAAGCTGAACGACGAGACATGGCAGGTTTGGAAGAATGCAAAGGGAGGCTCTTGCTGACCTTATACAAGTTGAAGTGGATGAAAGAAGAGAACCAACGAATTCAAGATAAACTTGAAGTCTTGGAAAGGAATGTTGAAGACAAACTTCTTCGACTTGGTTGGGCAATGGAGAAGGTTGCAGCTATAGATTGCGATGACAAAGAAGAGGAAGCCGTGATATTTGATAATGTTGCAGGCATGACAACGATGGAGGATGAACTTAAAATTGTTTAAGTTGGACCAGGATTTTGCAGTTTGCAGACATTGGTGGATGAGAATACTCACATGGAGGAGCCTCATGGTGAATTAATTACTACTTACACTTTTATTTTAGTGAGACTTTTGGTAGATGGACCATATGCAGGGAAGGGAAAAATCAGTTTGCCGATGCGATGGAGGATCTTACCATGGATGTCTACGATGAGACCTTGTATGGAGAAGAAAGGACCATTCACTGTTGCAGGACTTGTTGGGGCTGTTTGTGGCCTTATGGAAAGAGGTGCAAATGCCCGCGACAAGGGAGGAATGTGATGATCATTGCGGAGGAATGGGTCATGCTTTAGCCATATGGAGAAATTGGCTAAGTGCCCGACATGACTCATGGACAGATTGGAGAAGAGCACACACTTGGTTTGATGATACTTGGGTGGACTTCTCATGGCCGAGACTAAGAGGAAGTCTTGGTGGAACCTTCAGTGGGGGAGTCATGGTGGAAGAGACTCATTTGACAATGATATGGTTTGGGTGACCGAGTTCACTAGACCAGATTGCAGACTTGGATGAGGATGACCGATTGTTGTGATGGGTCTACTTAGTTGGACAAAATGGGCAACTTGAGTCATGGACATCAAGTTGGAGACATGGAGCATGGAAGTCTTATGCAGCGACATTACGCAGGAGCACTTGTAGAGGTGTCACTTATGGGCATCCAATGAGGAGTGCCAAGGCAAGGATGTTATGCGGATGGATTTGCTGATGTGACATGGAGATGTTTTATTTATGAGTCGATGGGGATGTTGTGCACTTTTGTACAACAAGGCCATGGACTTGGTTGGATTTGTGAGCAGACTATGGAGCATTCCTATTACATGGAGAGCTGAGGCATCTTGCAGAGACCTTTGGGCCGAGACATGTATGCTTGCTAGGGTGTTGGTTGGAGATGACTCATGGAGCTCATGATGACATGAGGTTGTAAATTTTAGGGACTTCATATTATGGTGGACTTGGAGGATCTGATGCATTGAGGAGCTGAGGTCAGGGACTTTGATGCAGTATGGGGTGCATACTTTTGAGTACTTGTATGGGTGTGCTTGAGAGAGTGACTTGATGTGGAGGATCGATATGTTACACTTTGGAGTGATGGAGTTGTAGTGATGATGATGCTTTGGTGGCAACACTTGGGCATGGGTTGAGCCAAGACTTAACCACTTTTGATACATGGGAGCTAATTGGTCTACGATCATGGGTAGCACATGGATGACGAGACAGGTGTATGCTTGTCTCCTTGGCAAACTTGAGGGATGCCACATTACAGATATGATGGAGGTTACTTTATGGACCTGGGTGTGGCACATTGAGAGTTAGTTTGATGAGAGGATCTCTTCACTTTGAGGAGGTGGATTTTACACATGTGCATGATGATGTTGGGATACATGCGGCTGATTTCATGTAGCACATTGATACCAAACATCATGGACAACATGTTACATATGATATGAAGAATACTTCATGGACCTGGGCATGGCTTACTTAGATGGAGATGGATTCTTGATCAAGTTGATGTTGTGACAAGAGTCTGAGAAACGAGTGATGATGGAATGAGGATGTGCATTCTCATGGTTTAAGTGTGACAGTTGGATTAGCTACCCGACTAGTTCAGATCGTGGGGCTCGAGCAGTGGATAGAGATGTGTTAGCATTGTGTTGGAGTATCATGACATCAGTTCACACGAGGACGATACATGATGGGGTCGACACAAGATGTTGCCGTGAGCATGCAGCCTAAGTTGGAGGGGCCAAACTTCCACGGTGGGGCAGCATGTGGGGATTGCGACGGATGTGGTTGATGATCATGGATTGAGGAGACTTTCTGATTTATAGAGACATAAGCCTTTATGATTTGTGCGATGGCAGAGCATAGGCATGCAGCATTTCCATCTTTGGATGTTGGAGCTAGCGACACTTTGCGATGTTGTATGATGGTGTTGTCGAGGACGACAACCGTTTAGAGTGGGGAAGTATGTTAGGCCCACGAGTCAGGCATGCTAGGCGAGCGTGTTTAACCAACAGGTCGGTGGGAGTTGGCACGGGCGAGCGACGAGCTAGATGGTTGAACTCCGAGTTGACGGCACATGCGAACGGTGTAACAAGCCGACTGAATGAAGGAAACGTGCGATGTGAAAGTCATCTTGTGAAAATGACTAAGTGTTAAGCGGTGGAAAGTTTAGATGTGGGGGCGGTCCCGCACATGGGCACCCACACCATGGGCCGACGCGAAGTTGGGGTGAGTTGGACGAAATAGTGGGTCGACTTGGTGAGTTGATGCCCCAAATGATGGGCCAGCTGCCATATAAGTAAAGCGTTGGAGTGGTGGCAAAAGGCATGAATTGAAGTTTCCAATTGTTCATGCGGGATAACTTGGAGGGGACTGACATTTGGCAAAGTGAAGGCAAACTCTTGGGTTGAAGCACTGAGTCGAGGTAAATGTAGAAAACAGAGGCATAGGTCATGCGAAGGTGTTCGGGCGAGGGCGTCGGGTCGAATGACCAGGCGAGGGCATCTGAGGGCATTTGTCTGAACAACCGTTCGGTAGAAGTCGTGCGAAGGCGTTTAGGCGAGGGCGTGCAAGGGCGCCAGGACGAATGACCAAATGGGCGAAGTTGTTTGAAGACATTCGGGCAAAGTCATGCGAAGGCCTTTGAGCGAGGGTGTGTGAGGGCGTCGGGCTGAACGATTGAATGGGTGAGGGCATGTGAGGGCGCTGGGGTGAACGATCGAATAGGCGAGGGTGTTCGAGGGCGCCGGGCTGAACGACTGAATGGGCGAGGTTGGTCTGAACGTCTGAACGGGCGAGGGCGTGCGAGGGTGTCAGCCTGAACGAGTTGAGGGCATTCGGCTAAACGACGTGCTGAATAGTGTGACAATGAACAAGGTGTGACGGGTAAAAGTATCCTTGGGCACTCTGTACAGTGAACAATGCAGGCCGACTTGCACGAGTTGACAAATATTGTACCAAGGAAACTTGGGGTTTGCCGCAAAGACTGTAAAACGTAATATTTTGTGAAGTATTGATATTATCGGGTAGACTCATATTTCAGGGAGTTGCCCCTCCCGGTTTATTATCCGTTGTGCATTTATGTTAAAAGATAATAATGATGAATGATGTATGAATGTTTCCACTGTGCTAATTAAAGTATACTTAGGAAAGTTGAAAAATAAACTAAGTATAGAAAGTACGCGTAGTCCACGATCGCAAGTATTGTTAAAAAGAAAGTGGTCAGTGGTGCCGCACCTCCTATAGTGCAGTTGGAAGAGTACTACCAGTGTAGGGGTGTGACATTAAGCGTACCATGCATCACCCGCGTGGGTTGTCCATGTGCATTTATCCGTTGTCCGTTGTGCATTTATGTTAAAAGATAATAATGATGAATGATGTATGAATGTTTCCACTGTGCTAATTAAAGTATACTTAGGAATGTTGAAAAATAAACTAAGTATAGAAAGTACGCGTAGTCCACGATCGCAAGTATTGTTAAAAAGAAAGTGGTCAGTGGTGCCGCACCTCCTATAGTGCAGTTGGAAGAGTACTACCAGTGTAGGGGTGTGACATTAAGCGTACCATGCATCACCCGCGTGGGTTGTCCATGTCGCATCATGATCGGCACGTAGGGGGAAATTTCAGTAAATGGTACAATGTGCACGACCCTCAGTTTCTCTCTTGAAAATATAACCCGAATCCCGCTAACCAATGACCACTATTCGTTTCCTTTCAAAATATAACCTGAATCTTCCATAATCAAGTGGGCATTTGCAGAAATTGTTGATGCCATCATCGTCGCAGTTACACCACACTCGTTCATTTCAAACCAACATAGGCTTAGGTGCACGTGGAATGCTTATTTGCTAATATACTAAACATTTTCTAGCTTTGGTAGAACATGTTTTTGTTCTGTCACCACCTTCTAAGATGGAAGATCTTCAATGTGGAGATTCACATCTTACATTTGTCCTTCACCGATGGTGGCTCATCCTTGATCTGTGGACTTGGTGCACACGGAATGCTTAGTCGCTACTTTACTAAACATTTTCTAGCTTTGATGGAACATGTTTTTGTTCTATCACTATCTTCTAAAATGTGAATTCCAAAGATTGGGTATGGATAAAGGTTATCATGGATGACCTAGAGTCACTAGCATGGTGTTAATTATGTTATTTAAGTACAGGTAAAGTTCTTTTTATCAAATGTATATTGTAAAGGAATATGTTTACACAACATTATGTATAAGATAGAGTTATTATACACATTTTAAATTGAGTATTTAATGTTTATTTATTATAAATAGTTTTATGGCTAAACAATCATTTATTGAACCTAGAGGCTCATTCTATAGCACAGTATGATGTGTAACCCTGTCTGTCTGTCATGAAAGTTGAAATTTTCCTCATGTCAGCCAAAATAAAAAAAAAATATAAAACAGCTAAATAAAATTTGCTCGTAAAAAAATTTGCAAATGAAGAAATTGGATCCTTCTAGGCTCATGTTAGATCCATATTTAAAATGGATCTATGTTGGGGTGGAGGAGATTTCTCTCAAACCATCGTCTATCATTGAAAGATGGTTGTAACCATAAATGGAATGGAAGAAATTTCACCAAACCCCACAAAGAATGCCCTCCGAAGAAGCACAACTAACAATGGCCAACATCTTCGATGGTTTCTACTCCAAAAATGTTTTTTAAAAACAAGTGTAGGTGTTTTATACTTGATGTATCTTATCAAAGGCAATTGTTAAAAATCCATTAAATTGTGTTTTGTCCTTCAAAATTTTTTCTAGCACTTAGCAATTATATGTTTACATATTGTTAAACACTTTTTTAGCCTATATTTTTCATAAATTTGCATCCACATTTCCACAACCTCCTAATTTCACTCTTCCTATACCAAGTCGTTTTCACTTTCATGTGGGTTGTTGAATAAGTTTTCTTCACTTTCCATCCTAGATGACTTTGTCCCACTTGACACACGCAAATATGCTCATACTTAGCTTCTTCACTTGTATGCAAATTCACTATATCCTATAATACCTTATATTCCCCCATGAGTCTTTGCCGCATAACCCTACACTTAATCATTTTAACATATGTTTTATTTTCATATGCAAATGAGGGAGTCATTGACTCATTTCTCAGCGATATTTTGTCTCGCCTCCTACAACCTACATTGAGCATCATGTATTCATTATTCCTTTTTTCCTTTCAAGTTGCATTAATCACTAAAGCCAACGCATCCCTCACACAACTAAAATTCTATGTTGTATTGAATAAGGTGCATTTCTCATTGAAATTTGGTTACCTTTTCGAGTTAATGTAGTACTTGTTGTTTTTGAGCCACCTCTTTCACACAAATCCACAAAACAAGAGTTAATAATACACTTAAATTTATTGGAAGGACCCTTTAAATATCCTCTTATTTTTTTTAACTAAAAATGAAACTGAAGGAGTAATTGAGTAGTTTCATGAAGGCATTTGTGGAGGACATTATGCTTAGAAGGGAACTGCAAACAAAATTTTGAGAGAAGGTTTATATTGGCCCAAATTGTTTGCACGGGTTGGTGATAAGGTGAGAAGTTGCATCCCTTGCCAAATATTTACAGGAAAATAGATGTTAGCAACACTTCCCCTTGTTCCAGATTCAATTGAAGCTCATTTCTTACAATGGGGATTAGATTTCATTGGTGAAATAGTTCTAATTTTCAACAGTCAACATAGATGGATATTAATAGCCACTGATTATTTCACAAAGTGGGTAGAAGCAATTCCTGTTAAGAATGCAATTGATACAGTAGTGATGAGATTTATTAAAGAAAACATATTGTCTAGGTTTGGTTGCCCAAGAAAAATAGTTACAGATAATGCACAAGCTTACAACAGTATAAAAATGATAGAATTTTGTCATAAATATCAAATTACTTTACATCATTCTACACTAGATTATCCACAGGGTAATGGGTTGGCAGAATCATCAAATAAAATTATGATTAAAGTCATTAAGAAAGTATTAGCTGATCATAAAATAAGTTGGGATAGCCATCTTAAATATGTAGTATGGGCAAATAGAGTGTCACCGAAAAGGTCTACCGGTAAATCTCCTTTTCAACTTGTATATGGAATTGAAGCAATTTTCCCTACACATTTAGCATTTTGAGTCATGAAGTTTTGGTAGGAATCATATGAAGTAGATCATTTTTCAAGAAGAATCAACCAAATTATTGAGCTAAATCAGGACAGAGATGAAGTTCAACACAAACTTCGATAGTATCAAGACAAAATGAAGATTTTTTTTTGCAGGAAGGCTAGAGAAAGAGACTTTAGACAAGAATATCTAGTTCTCAGATGGAATTCCATAAGAGACAAAAGAGGAAAGCATGGAAAGTTTGATCATTTATGGTTGGGACCTTTCAGCATTGCAGAAGTGAAGGACAACAATACATTCATTTTACGAAACTCGGAAGGACAATATTCCTCATTGTTAGTCATTGGAAAATGCCTCAAGCACTATATTCAGTATTGAATGTTTTCAATTATCATCATTGTAAATTTACAGTTATATTTTAATTTCAGCAGTGAGTGCGATTTTCACAATAAAGACTCCATAGCCCGAGGAGAAGGCAAATGAATATGTAAGTTCTCTTCATCACACAAGGGGATGCAATCCCCCAATGGATCTGATGTTGTAACAATGGAGAGAGAGAGAGAGAATAAAAAATCTAAAGAAAAAAAGAATAAGGAAGGGATAAAAAAAATAAAAGAATAAAATATATCCCTAGTAATTGTGCGCACATTTAAATGTGACATCATTTTTATTTTATTATTTTATTCTAAATAATCCTTAGCATTTTAAAAGGAATATTTATTTTGTAATAAATCGATTATGGTTTTTTCATATAGCATTTAAATGTTGTTTAATTTTCAATGGATGTGATCGGGCCCTCCTAGATCAATGATCCCTTATCAATTGCTGGACCCCTCGCATTGTCGACAATTAACAGAGGGGGCGAGCAGGATGTGGGGGGGTCAGCAAAGCAGTTTTCCTAATTTCGCCTTCGGTTACGTGGTAGCCCCACTGATCCAAATGGATCCAAGAAAAATTCTCTGTGTCTTCAAAACTACAAAAATCATGCCAAAAACCAAGGAGAAATTGCATAAGGTAGCCTTTTAATACACTATCGAGATGCAAAACCTGTGAAATTAATGGAAAAAACAAAGTAACGGAGGCGGAACAGTGGGATACGCAGTAGCCGTCGGATCTGGCCAATCAACGGTCCAGATCTGATTGGAGGATTTCTATCCGCGGTGGCTATCGGCAGAGCCCACATAAGAGTTGCAACTGCAATCGACGGGGAACTTATAAACGATGCGATAGTGATTGGCGGGGTCAAAGAGGACCATCGATCAAGCGTTCAGATCGACTGCCCACGTTGCATCGCCAGATTGCAATTGGCAGATCCACAGGAGTGGGGGTATGTGTATATACATATATGTGATCTGATGGACGAACCTGATGAGATTATGATCCAGATTGCAGGGATTTTTAAGTCTGCTAAACACCATGTTTTGATGTATTTTCACAGTTTCGTTTGTTAAATGAAATCCAAAGGAGAGAGCGCCAATGCGATAAGCTAAACCCGAAAGGGTACCTTAAGGCTATTACATATGATTTTAAGTCCGAGAAGAGCCTTTTCCAATGAATTTTTGCGATTTTAAATGTATTTACGAAACAGAAGGATAGAGCCATTGCGATAAGTGACAACGACCAATAGGCGGACCCAGTAGGGGAATGAAGTGAGTTGAAGGACTTTTGAAGTATGACATATCATGTTTTTGGTGAAATTATCTATTAGAATGCATTCCCACTGTGGAAACAGAGCACGACAGCTTCAAAGGTTCCAGAGGCTCGAGGCATTCTTACGTTACGGAAATGGTGGCCACCTCCCCTTTGGGGTGTTAAGCGATGATTTCATAACGCAGTAAGAGGGATTCAAAGCAGGCAAGAGGCCGGGGAGACTAAGAGCCGAGGATATGAAACAAACAGGCAGCGTGGTTGGCTTTAAAAGCCACAGACAGAGAGCATAATGTGCAGAGAGCAGTATTTCAGGAAAATGCCAAGGCAGAGTTTAGGACAGAGAGCATTAGGGGAGTCTGTGTACTCATAGAGAACTTGAGAGGTTCAAGTAAGCCCTTATTATTGTATTTTGTTGTGTGTGAGGCTCAAGTTGAGCTCACTGTTGTAAAAAGAACTCTGCTGAAGACATAATAGAGAGGCCACTATTGAAGGTTGGACCAGGAGATGTAGCCCAGGAGTATTGGGTGAACTCTTTATTAAATTTTTTGTGTTATGTGTTGCCTATTATGTTTTGTTTTATTGCTTTATTGTCTGTGCATTTCGCAATCTTATTGATCCATTTCATAAAATGACATAGAAAAAATCCAGGTACATAGGTCAATAATACCTTATTATTGTCTTAGATCTCATTTTTCAGATCAAGTGGTATCAAAGCTCTTGGTTGCTAAGGTTAGAAAAGCTTGTGTTGGACTGTTAGTGAATGATAACTAGATCAAAGCTTAAATTAGGAGAAGGAGGATTGGTTGAAACTAACCCATAAATTGGTAGAGTCTACCCTAAGAGGAAAATGTCAGAAGAAATTCCCTTGGAATCAAACTCTCAGTTTATGGACAATTTCATGACCATGAGAGCCATGGTAGAATAAATGTATAGAGAATTTAAGAAAGGTTGAAGTGAAGATTCTTCCACTTCCAAACAAGATAAGGGAACAGAAGAATCTTTTATAGATGGCCATTTTGAAGGCAAAGGGAAAGGAAAAGAGGTTCCTCTATCTACACCTCCTGATAGATCTGAAAATAAAAAGAAGAAAACATCTTTAATTAAATTAGATGTTAAATTTGATTTGCCTGTTTATGAGGGAGAGTTGAATGCAGAGAAGGTAGATAATTGGATCATACAGATTGATGTGTATTGCAGGGTGCATATATTGATTCAAACATGAGAAAAATTCAGCTGCCCAACCTACGCCTTGGAGGAACTGCCTTGGTATGGTGGGAAGGCAGAACACAAGCTAACTTGAAGAAGCATGGTAAAATTCTTTCTGTCTGGAGTGAATTTGTTTTTGCAATTAAAAAACAATTCTATCCACTAGCTTATATGCAACAAGTTATGATGAGTTGGCAAACTCTTCGCCAATTAAAAGGGCAAAGTCTACAAAGCTACACCCAAGAGTTTAGAAAAAGAGCTTTGATTCTATGCATTTCTTTAGACTCACCTGAAACTTTGCTGAAGTATATAGGTGGTCTACATAGTTATTTGAGACATACCATTCTCATGTTTAACCCTACTAGCATAGATGAGGTATATGTTCAGGCTACCCATCTAGAGGCTAGAGGCAAGAATGTGAACCTAGAGATTGGGGGATCTGTTATCACCCCAAGAAACTATCCTAGGTTGTATATCAGTGATGCTCGGGAACATTACAAATTCAAAACGATGTTGGATAAATGGTGGATGAATGAAAGAAATGTTGCATACTCAAGCTAGATAACCACTCCTACTATGATTGACCCCAAACATGGGTGAACACTCCCAGACTACAAGGCTTTTAACCACCAATTACTCACATTTTAACGAAAAGGTGATAATGGAGAAGACTCACCACACCAGCAGATGCACAGGACCCTGCGATGGCCGGCTGCAACCAGTTTAAAGGTATGTAAATCTAATATTTAATACACAGTCAGGATGACAGCTCTCTATGCATTAAAACAATAGAAACCTACAAGCAATTTAAATGAAACAGCTAAATTCTAACATAGAGGTGGGATGACAGCCCCTCTACTGCTAAAATCAACAGCGCATCAACACCTGCAAAATAGGCACAACCTGGAACAACAAGAAGAAGTGGAAAGTGGGTAAATGACAGAAAAAGAAGCTTGTATTAGTTGGAAATGAAGACCAGACGCTGCAGGTTGCATAACAGTTACAGTCTCCAGAAGTTGAGCCTTACAACATACTAACTCTCATCTAACACTCATCAAACTGATTACATCATGTCTCTGGGTATATATAGAACTTGTTTACAAAAATATCTCTACTAACCTATGCGTGGAGGTGTCTTAATGGATCACCAACCGCATTTACACTTAGATATGGGCTCCCTGCCACAATCTTCACATTTTAATGAACAAAATGGCTCTGTTTGTACTCTTCGAACAAGAGGAATGTTTTATGAATAAATGTCATTGACTGCCCAATGAATTCAACTGCTCGAGGCAGGACTTCCTCGTCCTTGACCATGCTGCCCTTTAACCACGGTAATTGATAATTTAATGCGTAGGTATCTGGATCATAACTTGCTTCTTCGCACACCCCAAAGTTGGCCAAAAAGAAACAAAGCAATTGGCATCAAATATGGACGAAGGGCCAAGGAGGAACACTGGCCGTCGCATGAATTGGATGGACGATCAAGATATACTGGAGGAAGGCAATGAGAAGGCACAAAGGTGCAGCTCGGACATGAGTCGTTAGATTAAAGAAATGGACGGTGGAGATTTGATTTGTAAGAGGTGCGGTATGCGATAGTGCTGAGGTCGCATCGCAACATCGCATCGGCGGAGGAGACAGGGTGAAGTCTTAACATTTGGGTGCGATTTGCGATTTGCGATCGGATCGCATCGCAATATCGCAATCGGCAGAAAACACAGGGCGTAACGGAAGCAACAAGTCGTGGACGCGATTTGCGATAGCGATTAGATCGCATCGCAATATCGCGTTGGAAGAAGTCAAGAGAACAGATTGAGGCAGCAGGCATGGATACGATATGCGATCTGATCGCATCGCATAGGGAAAAACAGAGGCAGCAAGGTAGAAGGGAGTTCAAGGTTTACAAAGGATTTTGAATGAAAATAGGGACATCGAGAGGTTAAGAAGGTGTGACGAAACCAAAGGAGGAAGAACATAATGAATGGTGCAGGCACCTTTCTCAGCACTAACAACCATCAGTCCTGAAAATTGACCTTCAGCTGCTGAAGCTTGTAGCAGAGCTAACACTGGCTCCTTCTGGGGATGAGATCCTCCCTGTGAGGTCTCAAGAACCTGCATACCACTGCCTTTCCAGCCGAAGACACATTAATAAAAAATTATAGTGTTCCATTGGGCATGGAGTCTACTTTGCCTATACAAACTAATAACAACGAAATATTTACAACATTTAAGGCCAAAGAGCTTAAGCAATATAAATTTTCAAAAACCGCCCATTAACTGGGCCATCAAAGACTGCTTCACCTCCCATACTTTTCAGTATAAAGGTGTTGTTCCCTTGAACCTGTGAAATGATGAAAGGCCCTGTCCAGAAAGCGTCAAATTTCCCATGATTGCCTTTCTTCTCCTTCAGTGCATCCCATTTCAACACCAAATCACCAACCTGAAAGTTATTTCCTTTTGCCTTCTTGTCAAAGGTTTCCTTGATGCTTCTCTGATGCGCTGCAACTTTTTCAACCAATTGTTCTCTAATTTGATGCAACTCTGTTAAATCAGTGATTCTTCCTGCCATGTCTTCATCTTCGTCTTGCTCTGTTTGAAGGAATTTTTCCATAGGGAGAGTAAGCTGAATTGGAAATATAGCCTCAGTGCCATATACCAGTTTGAATGGAGAACTCCCTGTGGATCTCTTGATGGTCAATGTGTCAGCCCACAGTGCCTACTTGAGCTTTGTATCCCAATTCTTTTAATTGTCTTCTAACAACTTTTTAATTATCCTAATCAGGCTTTTGTTAGAAGATTCTGCTAGACCATTTCCTTGGGGATAATATGAGGTGGAATGAACTAATTCGATACCCATTGAGTCACACATTTCCACCAACTCCTTGGCCCTAAAGGCTGCAGCATTATCTGTGATTAGTTTATGTGGACATCCAAATTTGGTGAAGATATTTTCTGTTAAAAACTTCATGAACACATTGTGATCAACCTTCCTTGTAGGGACTGCTTCAATCCACTTAGTGAAGTAATCTGTGGCTACTAATATCCACCTGTGCTGGCCACTGGAATGTGGATTAATCTCTCCAATTAATCCAAGCCCCACTGCTGAAAAGGTCCTTTTGCAATTATCGGTTTTAGAGGCAAGGACTTCAGCTGCTGCTTTCCTTCAAATCTTTGGCACCTGTCACAAGACTTAACAAAAACAAATACATCAGAAAATAAAGTGGGCTAGTAGTACCCAGCTCTAAGAATTTTGTGGGCTGTAGTCTTCCAATAGTGGTTCCCTCCACACATGCTGGAATTAAATTGTTGCATAACTTCTTTTGATTGTTCTTTGTCCAGACACCTTAAAAATATTCTAGATGGATCCCTCTAGTAGAGCAGATTATTATTGATGCAGTATTTTGTTGCTCGGAGTTTTAAAGTTCTTGCCTAGCTTTGAGTAAATCCTGAAGGGATTTCTAGCTTCAGCGGGAAATTAATTATTGCAGCGTACCAGTTGCATGCAACTAGATTCTCAGCCACCGAGTATTTTCTCTCTGTTTCGGTCACTCTTCCCTCTTCATTTGTTTGACTGTTTGCTGCAATTGTACATAGGAAATCAATGTCTAAAGACCTGCAATTTTCTTCAATCAACAATTTGGCAAGCCCCTGACCTCTTACCAATTTTGTGGGCTTCAGTTCTATATTGAATTCAATCATTTTAGCAATCCACCTTGCCCTCCTTCCATCAGCATCAGATTGTGTCAATACATCTTTAATCGCAACAGAAGGCACATATCCAATTATCTTTGAATGCAAGATATAAACTCTGAAAGCCTTTAGTGCTTTGACAAGGGTGTATGCTTGCTTTTCTATAATATCATACCTTAGTTCAACATCCCTCAAGTTCTTGCTGAAAAATGCAACCGGATGTTCTGAACCTTCTTCATCTTGTTGCAACAAAACAGCTGCAATGGTGTCTTCAGAGGCAAATGAAAACATGTGAAACTCCTTACTGTAGTCAGGACTTATTAACGTGGGAGCTTCCATTATAGCCTTCTTGATGGAATCAAATGATTTTCTTGTTGTTTCAGACCATTTTTCCTCTGCTCCTTTTTTCAACATGGAGGTCACATGCTTTACCAGCTCAACAAAATTTGGAATAAACCTCCTTACAAAATTTATCTTGCCCAGAAAGGATTGGATATCCTTCTTTGATCTAGGGATAGTCAAAGCCTGAATTGCCTTGACTCTTTCCAGGTCTATGTGAACACCTGCAAAAGACACAATATGTCCCAACAACTTGCCTTCTTCCAAAGAAAATTGAGATTTTTTGGGATTGACTGAAATTCCAAAACTCCTACACTTCAAAAACACTTTTTTTAAATGCTGTAAATGATCATGATGGCTTCTGGAATAAACAGTTATATCATCAAGGTAGATAAGCAAAAATTTGTCCTTATCTCCCACAAATGCTATATCCATAGCTCTCTGAAAGGTAGCTCCAGCATTCATCAATCCAAATGGCATTTTGGCATACATGAAAGTGCCTCAAGGAGTGGTAAATGCAGTCTTTTCTTGATCATCTAGGTGCACAACAATCTAATCAAAGCCTGAAAGCCCATCTATGAAAGACATTACTTGGGCTCTTGAGACCTTTTGCAGCAAATGCTCCATCTTTGGTAAGGGGTAATTATCTTTCTTTGAGCATTTGTTCAAATTTCTGAAATCGACACACAGTCTGATTTCTCCACTCTTCTTCCTTACCACTACCAAATTAGCCACCCATTTAGAATACCTGAGAGGCACTATGATCTTGGCAGCCAGCAACTTCTTAATTTCTTTTTCAGCTTCTGTTTGAAAGGAACAATGTCTTTTTCCAGAGGGATTTTGTGTTGAATTATATTCTTGTCATATGTTTTCAGGTCACTATATTCCCAGGCAAACACATCAGCAAATTGCCTCATTAAATTGTAGAATTCAGCACTTTGATCAACAGACAACTGAGTGGACATATTTATATATTTGGGCTAACCTGGACTTCCTATATCATGCTTACAAACTGCAAATTGATCTTCTTTTTGGGCAGCTTTGTAAGGCACATCGTTTTGGTCAAACAGTCTTTCAAGAGGAATTAGACCTTTGGGAATATGATTACTAGGAAGCTGGACTATGTTGTCTTTACGAATTTTATTTCTGAGTTGGGACTGGGGGTTTTCTTCCAAGGCTTCATTTTCTTGGTCAATTTACATTTCAGAAAATTCATCAATGACTTGCAAGAACCTATTCAACTCATCATCATCATCAAAAACTTTCCAATGCAGGACATTGTCAGGCCAGGATGGTCTATGCTTTATTTCCACTTCATAAATTAGTCTGGGAGGCATTGGAGGGATAAATAGACTAGCAGATACAGCAAGGGAATCAACAAGCTGATTTTGGGCTCTAAGAATATATGAAATACAGAAAGAATCAAAAGAATCTCTGATTCTCCATACCTCATCTCTGTATGCTTTCAGCCTTGGGTGCTTTGCTTGAAATGTTTTATTTACTTGCTGGATTATCAGATCAACATCTCCAAACACCTTCAGATTCTTGATTCCTCTATCTTTTGCTGCATTAAGGCCCAACAGCAGTGCCTCATATTCTGCTATATTGTTGGTCACTTGTAAAACCAGCTTAAAAGACAGTTGAATGCTTTCTTGTTGAGGAGATACTAGCACTACCCCTGCTCCTGCTGTCTCCCTGGAAGAGGCTCCATCAAAGAACATCTCCCAAACCTGACTTCCTTGCTCTTTATCGGCCTTAAGAATTGGTTTCCTGAGTAGCATCTTGGCCTTCTGAGATTCTTCTATTTGGAGAATGCATGCTCCAAAATCAGTGTCCACTACATAAATGGGATGATTTGTAGGATTCTTCTCATCACTAATAATATATGCCAGTTGTGCTTCTCTGTGTAATCTCCTGCTTTCTCCTCCAAAAACTGGGACAGTGGCATAAGATAGATCATTCTGTAATGTCCCGCCTAAACTCTTAATCCATCCTCTGGACAATAGCATGCCAAACTTGGGAGGCACATCTACTACCACGATATCCATCATCATGCTTTTCATGGGCAGCTGAGTCAGGGTAATAGCCAGATCTTTAATCAATCCAAGGCATTTCACCTTCCTTGAATCAAAAGAAAATATATCATGATAAGGTCTAGTGATATCAAGGCCTAACTCTTCCATGACAACTCTAGGCATTAGATTATGGCTGGCCCCTGTGTCTAGCAGGCAATTGTGGAGGATTTTGTCATGAATGGTCAATGAGATATAAAAAGATGGAGAAATATTATCAGCAGGCTCAATCATGGGTCTGAGCACAATGGCAAGCTTGTCATCTTGCAGATTCACAGAGTCAGTGGAGGTTGGTTTGGTTTCTATCTCAAGGGCCTCAAGGATAGGCTTTCTAAATAACTCACTCTTCATCAACTCAACCAGAGGCATAGATATTTTCAATTTCTGAACCTCTAACTCAAAGCTGAAAGAAGAGGATGGCTTATCAAAAACTTTTTACCTCTTGAACTGGAGCTTTGAGGATGGCTAGATCAGCTGCTGGTCTTCTCTGCTTGATATTCTGGGATTCTGTTTGGACAACAGCTTTCTGAGCAGGATTTTCTTTGATATTCTTTACATTAGACCTGATGTTATATCTCTGCTGCTACTCACCAGTTTGTAGAACAGTTCCTTTGTCCCATTCTTGACTATTTTTCTCTTGCAGCAATGATTCTTTATATTCAACTAATGTCAAAAATGCAGCACTGCCTTTATCTTCCATACAGTGAATTTCATCCTCATCTTCTTCAAATTGTTCGTCCTCCATGACTACATTTTGAAAGGGCGCTTTAACTTTATGATCTTCTTTTTTTTCTTCCCCCTTTGCATTATTTGCAACTGCTCATTTGCTCTTCTGAAAGGATTTTGATTTCTTGGAGCAAATGTGTTTTGCTGCCTTGTTTTCCCTGAATTCTAATCTACTTTTAGCTTAGAAATTTCAGTGGCTAATGACTCTATCATCTTGGTCATTTTATCTAATTTAGGCTCTGAGGTTGAAGCAGAAGAAGAAGAAGCCTCGCCTCTCTGCCTTCTTCTGTCAGTTTGACTCTTTAGCTTGTCTGCTGCCATAATATTTGATTCCACTTCTAGGGTTGCAGCTTGCATACTCAACAACAAGCAGAAATCAGAGTCAAAAGCATTGGCATATGTGAGTTTGGCAGCTGTCAGAGTAGGCTTTACCTCGGCTGGTATTTTACTATACATCCTATTAAATCTTTTATTAAAGTCAGGCAAAGACTCACTCTTTTCTCTTTTCAAGTTTCCAAACTCAGTATGATAATACAAAAAGTCCTTTTTATCTCCCCATTGCTTCAAAAATGCATCATCTAATGCCTCAATATCTGTTATTGATCTATGGGGCAATTCTCTAAACCACTTCCTAGCCTATCCATCAAGGCTTTGGACAAAAACTCTCATCCATACATCATTTTCATTTATATCTAAATTATCAGCGTAACTGTAAAAAGCTTCAAGGTGTTCTTCTGTTGTTACTCCCTCTGTACCAGTAAATTTAGGCATATATTTATGATATTCTCCCACAGGCATAGGATTTAAAGGGACAGGCAAGACTATAGGTCCATATCTAGCAACAACAATTCTCTCAATTCTAGTAGGTGCTTGCTGTCCTTCCCTGACTGGATTATTTGGAAGAATACTAGTAGATTGAATAGTAGGGAGTAATGTGATGGATGTTAAAAACAAGGGGATGCTATGCACATAATGGGAATCTTTCTTTGGACTGAGATTTAAAGGGGAAGGAACTGTACAAGGGCCTGAACTAATCTCTGAAGGAATGTCCTTATTAACAGTGTTGGGCTCTAAGTATTCGAACTGTAACTCTTCAGCAATAAAATTATCTTTCAGAGATGCATGAAGCTTCTTAGGCTTACCTGATCCCGATGCCCCTTTCTACGAAGCTTTCTTCGATTTGACAGTCATCTCAGGGTCAGGCAAGGGTTCAGCTGGAGATTTCTGAGGATTTCTTCGGGTATGTCTCACAAACTGAGCCAAAACTTCAATGTGGAGTCACCAAAGGTTGGTCTTCCTCCAATGGAGTCGCCAGAAAAATGATTACAACCAAAATATGTGTTCAAACCTTGTCTGTCATCAAAGCTTGAAGTTGTGTCGCTCTCCCAGGGAAGCTGAGCTTCGATTCTCCTCTCCCCGACAACGGCGCCAATTAATGTTATCACCCCAAGAAACTCACCTAGGTTGTATATCAGTGATGCTCGGGAACATTACAAATTCAAAAAAATGTTGGATAAATGGTGGATGAATGAAAGAAATGTTGCATACTCAAGCCAGATAACCACTCCTACTATGATTGACCCCAGACATGGGTGAACACTCCCAGACTACAAGGCTTTTAATCACCAATTACTCACAGTTTAAGGAAAAGGTGATAATGGAGAAGACTGACCACACCAGCAGATGCACAGGACCCTGTGATGGCCGGCTGCAACCAGTTTAAAGGTTTGTAAATCTAATATTTAATACACAGACAGGATGGCAACTCTCTATGCATTAAAACAATAGAAACCTGCAAGAAATTTAAATGAAACATCTAAATTCTAACATAGAGGTGGGATGACAGCCCCTCTACTGCTAAAAATCAACAACACGTCAACAACTGCAAAACAGGCACAGCCTCGAACAAGAAGAAGAAGTGGAAAGTGAGCAAAAGAAGCTTGTATTAGTTGGAAATGAAGACCATACGCTGCAGGTTGCATAACAGTTACAGTCTCTAGAAGTTGAGCCTTACAACATACTAACTCTCATCTAACACTCATCAAACTGATTACATCATGTCTCTGGGTATATATAGAACTTGTTTACAAAAATATCTCTACTAACCTATGCATGGAGGTGTCTTAATGGATCACCAATCGCATTTTCACTTAGATATGGGCTCCCTGCCACAATCTGCACATTTTAATGAACGAAATGGCTCTGTTTGTACTCTTCGAACAGGAGGAATGTTTTATGAATAAATGTCACTGACTGCCCAATGAATTCAGCTGCTCGAGGCAGGACTTCCTTTTCCTTGACCATGCTGCACTTTAACCACGGTAGCTAAGAATTTAATGCGTAGGTATCTGGATCATAACTTGCTTCTTCGCGCGCCCCAAAGTTGGCCAAAAAGAAACAGAGCAATTGGCACCAAATATGGACGAAGGGCCAAGGAGGAACATTGGCCGTCACATCAATTGGATGGACGATCAAGATATACTGGCGGAAGGCAATGAAAAGGCACAAAGGTGCAGCTCGGACATGAGTCGTTAGATTAAAGAAATGGACGGCGGAGATTTGATTTGCAAGAGGTGCGATATGCGATAGCGCTGAGGTTGCATCGTAACATCGCATCGGTGGAGGAGACAGGGCGAAGTCTTAACATTTGGGTGCGATTTTTGATTTGCGATCGGATCACATCGCAATATCGCAATCGGCAGAAAACACAGGGCGTAACGGAAGCAACAGGTCATGGACGCGATTTGCGATAGCGATTAGATCGCATCGCAATATCGCGTTGGAAGAAGTCAAGAGAATAGATTTAGGCAGCAGGCATGGATGCGATATGCGATCTGATCGCATCACATAGGGAAAAATAGAGGCAGCATGGTAGAAGGGAGTTCAAGGTTTACAAAGGATTTTGAATGAAAATAGGCACAGCGGGAGGTTAAGAAGGTGTGACGAAACCAAAGGAGGAAGAACAGAATGACTGGTGCGGGCACCTTTCTCAGCACAACCAACCATCAGTCCTGAAAATTGACCTTCAACCGCTGAAGCTTGTAGCAGAGCTAACAGGATCATCAAAATCCATTGCAAGCAAGAAGAAGGAAAAGAGGAAGCAGAAATGGAAAGAGAGGAAGGCCAATGCTGTACAAAATGCCAAACCTTCATGCACTCACTACAAGAAGGATAGACATGATGATGAACATTGCTGGTCTTTCAATCCGAAGCTGAAACCCAAGAAGTTTGATGGCAAGAAGAAGAATAATGCTGCTGCTATACAAAAAGATTTGGGGTTAGACTCAGGTGATGAAACAACAATTGTAGCCACAGGTATAAAAGGTAAAAATTCTGAAGCATCTACTAGTAATTTTGCACAAACTATTGATAGTGAAGAAAGTGAGAGAGGAAGACATGAGCTTTTTCATATTAGAGTTATTTCCAAGCATCAAAAGATTGATACGTTATTTGATAGTGGCTCACAAGTAAACTTAATTTCTGAAGCAATTGTAAAGAAATTGGGACTACTAACCAAACCTCACAAGAAGCCATATCCATTAGGTTGGGTATGTGATAAAGCAAAACTACAAGTGACTAGACAATGCAAACTCGGGTTTTCTTTTGGGTCAACATTTGTGGATGAGGTTGAGTTAGATATTGTTCCCTTGGATATATGTGGAGTTTTAGGAATTCCTTATTTGTATGATGGAAAAACCATCTTGTATAGAGCTGAAAATAAGTATCAACTTGTTAAAGATGGAATAGAATATATTGTAAGAGCTCACAAACTCAAGAATAATTATACTCTCATAAACTCAGGGCAGATGAAAAGAATTGTAAATTCATGCAAGAAATTTTTACTGATGGTTGTAAAGAAAAAGAAACCTTATAAAACCAATGTATTTGAAGGTTGTGATGCTAAAAAACAAGCTGATTTAGAAAAAGTTGTTTCAGAATATGATATCTTATTTCAAGAACCTAAAGGTCTACCACCCAAAAGGGAAATTGTACATGATATTAATTTGCAGCAAGATGCTCCATTCCTTAACATCGGAATGTATGGTTTATTCGCTTTAGAGAATGCAGAAATCAAGAAGCAGGTACAGGAGCTGCTCGAGAAAGTATTCATAAGACCAAGCACATTGCCATGCAGATCCCCAATAGTGTTATTAAGAAAGAAGGATGGTTCGTGGAGGATGTGCATTGATTACCGAGCAATGAATAAAATAATGATAAAAAATTGTTATCCTCTTCCTCGTATTGATGATCTATTGGATCAGCTGAAAGAGGTTGTTTACTTTTCCAAGTTGGACCTACGTAGTGGTTACCATCAGGTCAGAGTAGCAGAGAAAGATGCATGGAAGACTGCTTTCAAAAGAAATCAAGGGTTGTATGAATGGCTAGTTATGCCTTTTGGCTTAACTAATGCTCCTGCCACTTTGATGAGAGTAATGAATGATGTACTCAGGCCTTTTATTGATGATTTTGTAATTGTATATCTGGATGACATTCTTGTAGTTAGTAAAACATGGGAAGAACATTTGAAGCATGTGAAGCAGACTCTGGATGTTTTGAAAAAGGAAAATCTCTATGTTAAATTATCAAATATGAATTTGGTAAAACATATTTGAATTATTTGGGTCACATTGTAGGGGGTGGGGAATTGAAGATAGATCCCTCTAAGGTTGCAGTCATTGTAAAATGGCCTAAGCCCAAGTCTACTAAAAAAGTTAGAAGCTTCTTAGGGGCAACACAATATTGGAGAAAGTTTATTGTTAACTTCTCCTTAATTGCAACTCCTTTACATGCATTGACAGGATTGAACAAGGTGTTTCAGTGGGGAGGCAAATAGCACAAAGCCTTTGACACCTTGAAATAAAAAATTAGTACAACACCAGTACTAGCATTTCCAAATCTTCAACAACCATTTGAGATCGAAACCGATGCCAGTGATTATGCCATGGGAGCAGTGTTGATGCAACATGGTAAACCCATATGCTACCATTCTGAGACTTTTAATTATGCAGTAGTTAATTATCCTACATATGATAAAGAATTGGATGCATTAGTCCAGAGTGTGAAAAATTGGAAACATTATTTAATGGGAAAAGAAACAATAATACATATTGATCATCATCCACTTTAGTACTTGCACTCACAAACTAAATTGTAGTAATCAAGACACTATAGGTGGATGGGTTTCCTACAACGGTTTCGTTTGGTCATCAGATATAAAAAGGGGATACACAATAAAGTTGCAGATTATGTTGTCTAGACCAATCATAAATGCATCTACTATACTTAAGCATAATTCAGTAATGCACGAAAGCTACATTGAACAATATGCTCAAGATATAGACTTTAAAGATCTATATGCAGCTTTAAGTAATGGCAAAAAGGTAGAAGAATTGGATTACTATGTTAAGGACTGACTCTTGTATCATTTGGGAAAGTTGTGCATTCCAAAACTAGAGAGAATTAACATAATTGGGGACGCACATACTTCCTTGATATCAGGTCATTTTGGTGTAAGCAAAATAGTTGCACAGTTGCAAAGATACTGCTATTGGCCAAAAATGCATGAAACAATTTCTAGATATGTAAGAGGGTGTACCATGTGTGCTAAAAGCAAGCCCAACAATAGAAAACTAGGCTTGTACACTCCACTGCTAGTCCCTTCCCATCCTTGGGAAAGTGTTTCCATGGACTTTGTTGGGGGATTGCCAAAATCTAGAAAAGGTCATGACTATTTGTATGTTATTGTGGATTAGGTTCAGCAAAATGTGTATTTCAATACTTTGTAATAAGCATATTATAGTTGAACAAACAACAAAATTGTTCTTTCAGCATGTCTGGGTGCATTTTGGATTACCCACTTCCATAGTATCTGATCGAGACTCCCGATTTGTTGGGAAGTTTTGGTCGAGTCTGTGGGAATTAATGGACACCAGACTGAAGAAAAGCACAACCTTTCATCCACAAACAGATGGCCAAACATAGGTAGTCAATAGGACAGTGATCCAGTTGCTCAGGGGCTATTGTAGCAAGCATCCCAAGCTTTGGGATGAACATCTATATTATGTGCCACATGCTTACAATCGAGCTAAACATTCTTCCACACAGAGATCTCCTTTTGAGACCTGTTTTGGTTTTACGCCAAGGTCTCCTTTGGATTTTGTCTTTGAAAAAGACATAGCTGTTGCTAGACACAGTGATGTGGACAAAGCAACCAGATTCATTGAAAAAATCCAAGAGATTCAATAGGCAGTGTAGGAATAGATGGAAAAGAGCCAAGCCAAATACAAGGCAAAGAATGATAAACATCGGGTGGAGCACAGCTTCCAAGTTGGCGATCAAGTCTGGCTATATATTAGCAAAGGATAGAATGCAAGGTGAAGGAAAGAAGCTGAAACCAATAAGGTATGGGCCTTTTAAGATACTTGAGAAAATTGGTGAGAATGCTTTTCACCTTGATCTGCCAGCATACATGCACATCTACTCAGTAGTAAATGCAGAAAATTTAAGATTGTTTGAACCTTCATTAATTTGTTGAGTTGTGTTATATTCTTTCACGACTAGCCCACGTAGTTAACCGGGGGGTTAGAGGGGGGGCGAAGCCCCCCCTTTGTTGCGGCGATTGCGTAGCAGGGGGGTCAAAGGGGATTTGAGGGGTGCAGGTAACGCCACTCTATGGGGTCCGAGGCAGCGCCCC
>APFE030509681.1:0-10203 GCA_000404065.3 Pinus taeda
CGAAAAAAAAAGAAGACAAAACATTTATTCCTTTCAAGTGGGTCACTTCTAAGTCATTTGAATCCATATAACTAGGCACCTCTTAGTGATGTAAATCGTTGCAACTAGTCACCTCTTAGTTGTGCAAATCTATGCAATTGTACTCTTTAAAAATAAAACAAAGGATCATGCTAGTACATCATGCATATGTGCGCAAATCCACAATGTTGTTTCACATATATTCACACTATTGAGCTACTAAAAGTTGCATGGGAAATAATATCCTTTTTTCAAATTGATTTTCACACTCGATCCAAAGAAATAAGGATGTAATTTGTAGGTACTAATCATAGAAATAAGTTAATATTTAGTTAACATATTCTTTGTATCCTCATTTTGATTGCTCACACAATATATTTTGTTAGCTTTGAGTGTTTCTTCCTTTCTCAATGTCACAAAACGTGTCCATGATACCGACCACCTAGACCACCATTTGAATAGACGAACGGGACTAGAAATACTACTAAACTCTAGGCATGCTCAATTAGCTATTAACCTAGCTATTTTAGGACCTTTAATTATTGTAGTAGCTCACCACATGTATTGGATTCCTCAATATTCACACTCAGTTATTGATTTTGTATTTCCCATTATTTCCATGCACCCTGCCCCCTTCCTCCTCTCACAACTTGTGCCCATTATTTCTGCCATGACCCCTCATAATATTTTTCCCATATTTCCCCTTACCTTGTCCTTATCTGTTATTTTTCCCACCCTGCTCATGATATTTTACCTATTATTTCTCTGCACCCTCAAATACATAATTGAGATATTAAGTCAATTATGATAAAAATGTTGTAGGCTAAATGATATTATATTGTCATTGAGGATTAGTCTACCAAAGAGGTGTCGACTCCAACCATCGCCCATGTACGATCTATATTAGATCTAACCACTACCCATCTACCTTCTCTACGTTCTTGTCAACCCATTTTTCTTTGTCTTTGTAGAGTTTTCCAATGGCATGTTTTAGTCCTATTCCCGATTACCGAGAAAAAGTAAGGCACTGGTTCCAGTAAAAGATACCATCATTACCACCTAGACAATGAAACATCCAACTCGTAATCTCAATGACCCAATTGCAAGAGCATACTTGTATCAAATAAGTTATACCCCTTGTACCCGGGCCAAGCAGATCATACATGAAAAAATAATATTCTTTTGCTTTTTCTTCCTACAATTTTCCGTAGCACAACTGGGCTATCCTCGAATTGAACTAGAGACATCGCTTCGGAGGTAAATCCTGGCACATGTGATACTATCCAATCAACTAATTGGAAGAGGATCAGTAGATTTTTTTAGGAGTGATTCGTTCTTCCCAAATGTAGCATACAACTTCCTCTCTATTGTATTACACACTCTAAGTGTGCTTGTTCCCGTTCCTTTTCTTTTTATTTCCTCACTGAGCCAATGACGAGTAAATGGAAATCAGTGATGAGAAAAGGAGGTGTTAAAAGACCCTCCTGGCCAACCACAAGACACTCCAAGATCCTTTATTGAACCTACTTTTCTCCCATCATGAGGAGATGGATAAATACATCCCATTTGTTGCACTGATCCAAGGGTTGTTCGAAAGGGGGGTCGAAGGCTAAGAAGTTATTTTTATTTGCACCAAGCATTCTTCCATTCTTATGACTAGATCCACATGGATCACAATGATCGGGTGGAGTGGAAACTCTATTTTTTATATTTATTATTTAATATGTATATATATATATATATATGTTATATATATTATATAATATATATATATATATTATTAATGAATTGAATGATGCATTTTCTACAAGAAGGGCCCTGGCTTAAATAAGCCCTTGGGCACCTTTTCAAGAAGGGGCATGGTCAAAGATAATGCCCTAATTACATACTTAATTAATTACATAACATTGTCTCCCTCTTGAAAATATGCTTTGTACTCAAAGAATATGTAACGACAGGTGTTCTAAGTCATTTTGTCACATCCGATCAATGAGCCTCCTAATGGGATCAATCAACATCTTATTTCCCCTTGTCACCATCTTGTAGAAAGCCACATAGTCTGCTCCTCTTCCTCCATTTACACCTACAATAGAGCAATAAGATGGCCCTTATGTCAATGGGAAAAGCTATCCTCAATAGCCCAACTCTCTTTATGTTGGGTACCCTCCATTTGGATCGTAGTTACGTCCATCATCCCCTCCTCCCATGGTTGAGGGGAAATTTGTTGTTGGTATACCTCAATATGGTAATCTTCCTAGTTTTAGTCCTCCTCGTCCTGGAATGGATTCTAGTGTTTGGAAACCTACTTTACCCATACAACCTTATTCATATTGGGATCGATTGTTGAATTCTCAAAATCTACCATCTTCATCGCAAATTCCTACCTATCCATCAACGCCCTAACAAGCTCAAATAAATGTGAGATAACCTTTACAACCCATTCGAAAAGTGTTTGGTTCTCGCCAAATCCCGATTCGTTAACCTATACAAGGTCCCTCACCTTCTCAATTGCTTGCAAAAGGTACTCCTCAAGTTCCGGTAGGCCAAATTATTCAAAATTTGGTGCAGTCTCAATTGAACCCGTACCAGGGGAAAATTCAAACGCCTATCGAGAAATAGTATGGATCACATCAAGTGTCTTTTCAAGGCTAGCAAATCCAAACCCTACCATTCCAGCAACTTTATCGCCATCTTGGACTGGGAAACAAACCCACTTGTATGCTGGTTATCAGAACCCTCCATATTTTGCTAACTAGGATCCTTATTATTAGAATGCTCCTTATCCAACAATGTAGGTGCCTATTTCCTAGGCTATCACTTCATATCTAGGTCATCTGCCTCTAGATTTTAATCGACAGTTGGATTTTGTGGATACTCTTGAGTTACCTAATTTAACTCGTCTTATTAACGACCCCATTACTCATTCGCCATGGTGGTTGATTATTCCCACTAAGTTTCCTTATGATATCCCAAAGTTCAATGGGAATCCAGGAGAAGACCCATCGATAGATGTTATGACGTATCATATTGGTGTTCATCCAATTCACTTAATGATGATTCCATTCGACTCTTCTAACAAATGCTTATGGTTACCACATCTAAATGTTATATTGAATTACCTAGAGTGTCATTTCATGACCTCAACACTTTAGCCACTACCTTCCTCACACATTTCCATTTGCCCATTAGATATGAAACTGGAACGTAACTATTGACTAACTTAAAATAGTTAGACTCTACTGACATTTAAAATCACATTCATGAGTGGAGATGTTGTCACCGGTTGGTCAAGACATATGTTCCTGATCAATTGTTAGTGGAATGGTTTGTCAAGTCTCTGTTAGCTCCCATAATAGAATATGTAGCCAAAGGTGGAGTCATGATTGAAGAGCAAGCTATTGCTCATGCTCAGTATTTAGATATGGTCTATACGCAAATGGGCATGCTCTATGATAAGATACCAAACACTCTGAGACCTTTGAATATTGTTCCTCCTCCACCTAGTAAAGAATCTCATGTTACCGATGGAATTATGGGTTTTTCCAATTCGCAGTCGGAAATTAAACCATCTAGTATTTCTCTTGTCACTCCTGCACAAAAACCTCCATCTCATCCTCCTATGGCTTTTGCTTCTGAGATAAATTTTGTCTCATCTCATAAAGGCAAGTCTCAACAACAACCTGGAAGTAAGAAAAAAGGTAAAGGTAAGAAAACGAAAGACTCATCGTCATAGAATAAACAAACAAATTCGTCTTCTGATGAGAAATGAAAGCCTTGATACCCATGTTTGATTTGTAATGAGGATAACTTTCCTCCTCAAAGCTAAAATTTGATGTCATGGTGGCCACTCGGAATAAGGACTATGGTATTGTGAAACGAGCGAATGATCAGGCCATTGATCAACCTACCAGTTTGACACCAACCTCATCTAATCATGTTCTGCCTTCGATTCCTGTGGAATTGATTATAAATCCTCTGAATAGTGTTATCCATAAGTCTACTTTCAACCCTCATTTGAGAGCCACTTAAAATTACAACGTAGTTGAATATTTGGCTCAATCTCCTTCGGCTATGTCGACACTTAAGGTATTCCAAAACTACCCCACCCAAAAGAAGGCCTTGTTGTCAGCTATCAAATGTGTGGATCCTTCGGATTCCAACCTACTAGTTTTCTCTCATAAAACTATACCCCTCGATTTCTGGCTGAGTTAGCTTTTATGATCCAGTTCGTTGTCCATGGTAAGAACATTAATCGTTCTATTGTGGATGAGGGAGCCTGACCCTGCATCATGTCCTTATCTTGCTGGAAGGCGATTAGTTAACCCTAACTGAGCCAATCGACCATCACATTAAAAGCATTTTATGGAAGGACTTACAAACCTTGTGGGATTTTGAATTCCCTCCAAGTGGAATTAGGGGGCAAAGCCATCTTCATTGAAGTAGAATTTATTGACGAAACTTTGGATTATAATCTTCTTCTAGGATGTACATGGGTTTATGCTATGGTTGTTGTCGTTTCAACTTACTTCCGCATGATCGTCTTTTCTCATAAACGTGGGATTGTGGCCATATATCAACTCAACTTTTTCGCCTTTGATTCCAACGTTATTAGAAGTGTTCCTTTTGTAGGAGAAGCCCTACATTCATAACAACATGTTGGAGTTGGTTTATTGAAGGATTCATCACTTATGGGAACATTTTAATTCCCTCCCCCTCCCCTTCCCATCTCCTCTAGTTCAGTTTCTTATATCAACATGATATCATCATCTACGATCCTGGTCGATCCATGGATTGTCCTTGATGAAACTAGCATCAAAATTTTTGGCGACCGAATGCCACTTAGTCCTGTTGAGAAAGATTATGAAGTCATCTACTCAACTTATGTGACCCATAATTTCTCTTCGATTAATTGGGTAGATCAATCATTTGATTATGCCACACCCTCTGATCCTTTCTCACATACATTCTCTACCGAAGAAAGCATCATGGAGATCATGATTTCAGATGCCGTGTCATGGGACAAAAATTATCACCGTTCCTCCTTCCTAGATACCATTGAAGATAATCTTAGTGGTGTGTACCTACATAATTATGTCGAACCCCTTATGAATTTCGTTTCAATTCATGAGATCAAATCTGAAGGGAATTTTTCGAATATAGAAGAACCCTTGCTCTCGATATTTTTTTTAAACCATGAATAATAAAAAATGTATACATCGGTGCATCTTGTACTTCATCTGAAGTCAAGATTTATCGATCCCTTTTTCATGAGTTCAAAGATGTCTTTCCCTAGACATATGAAGAAATGTCAGGTATCGACCCAAATATCGTAGTGCATGAAATCAAGATGTACCCTGATGCCAAACCCATCTGACAATGCCTTCATTTTGTCCATCCCAAGAAGGTTGCTGGCATAAGAGCTGAAATCAAAAAGCTTCTTCGAGATGGTTTCATATATCTCGTTCCTTTAACTGGTTGGGTATCAAAAATTACCCCTATCATGAAGAAACAAGTGATCGAAGAATGCATTGATTATTAGGACATAAATCAAGCTTTTCCAAAGGACAACTACTCGACCTCGTTTATTGACTAGATTATTGATGATTGCACTAGCTATGAGATTTACTCATTTATGGATGGATTCTTTGGCTATAATCAAATCAACATTCTCCTGAAAAGCCAACCTAAAACCACATTTATTTCTCCCTGGGGTAATTTTTCTTATAGAAATCTTCCTTTCGGTTTAAAGAATGAAAGGGCCACATTTCAACGTGTGATGGAATACACTTTCCATGATATCAATAACATCATGCAACCCTACTTGGATAGTCTCCCTGCTCACTCCAAGTGTCGAGATGATCACCCCATGCATTCAAGGCCCATCCTCCTCTGTTGTAGACATTAAAACATTCGACTCAACCTGCACAAGTGTGTGTTATGTGCCAGTTCTGGTCGACTCCTTGGTTTTGTAGTTTCGAAACGAGGAATTCGTATTGACCCTTTAAAAGTGTAGGCAATCATTGATTTTCCTGCACCTTCCACTCTTGTTCAGTTACAAAGACTCCAAGGGGAAGCCAACTTCCTAAGGAGGTTCATCCCTAACTACGTCAAACTGACCAAATGATTTACTCACTTACTAAAAAAGAGGATTCCCTTCCATTAGGACAACGTTGGATAGAAAACGTTCGATGCCTTGAAAGGTGTATTGGTTCAGGCATCTCTTTTATATCCTCCCGATTATCAACACAATTATTTCATGTAACTTGCTGCCGCCATCTCTATTATAGCTATTGTGTTGGTCCAAGAAGACGATATGGAGACTAAAAATACCATTTATTATATGAGTCGAAACCTCAACGATACACAGATTTGATATACTCATGTGGAAAATTTGGCTTTGGTGACCATTCAAGACATCCAGATATTTTGTTATTACATATTTCTTCGCGAAACAATGCTCATTTCGGATTATGACCCTATGAAATACATGTTGTCACGTTAATTGCTCAGGGGAAAATAGTCTAAGTGGATCATTATTCTCCAAGAGTTCGACCTGGAATTCATCAAATCCAAGTCGAAAAAATCCTAAGTTTTTGCTGAGCTAATGTGTGATATCCCTTTACCCGGATGCGGGTGCCACCTTGTTAGACAGAGGCCATGTGCCTGCCACGAGTAGAGCCCTGCGAGAAGGCCACTTGATGACGGGCAATGAAGAGCATTAAAGAGGCATTCAATGGCATTCAATGCCATTCTCACCGTCTGCCGTCCCAAGGAATTTACATAGGGACTGGAAGAATGACCAGGCGCGGAAGGTTAATGACGAACCGCCTGTCTGAACAGGCAAGGAATAGCTGCTCAACTCAGCACGCAAATGGATGTCTGTTGAGGGAGAAGGAGGGTGCTGGAGTGGGTAAGCCTCTGCGCAAACCCAGGCTCTGGGCAGGGAAGCAAAATTACTTACAGTATCGAGGGAAGATTGAGGTAGGCTCCTTCCTGATTCTGCACATCTCGGAGGTAAGAACATCTCAATTCCCCAAGGCGAAGGGGAATAAGGCAAAGCCTGAAGTTTCGGGTCAGCAATTAACAGCGTCGGAGCAACATAGGCTTGAGATGACTCCCAGGTATCACACCACACCACGCCGTGGGCGGAACCACGGTCAGAGGGGGCATCTTGGAGGCAGAGGAGTTCACAGCCCGTGGCGTGTCTCCCCGCTAGCTTATGCCTCGCCTAGCTCTCCTAGGTCTGAGGATTCAGGTAACGACATCAGCAATACAGTGCAGACAGTCAAGTTTAAGTACCACCGACGCACTAACAGACCTATAGTCTCAGTGTTAATCACAGTGGTCTTCGCGGAAGAAGACGAAGAGGAAGAAAGCGGAAGGGAGGTATCAGATGAGAAGGAGCCAAGTACAAACAATTCCTCTCAGAGCAGAGGCGAGAACGACAGTTCTTACCTCCCTTCCTCACAGAGCAGGCTTGAAGAAGAAAGTACTGGCGTTCAATCGGAAGAACAGAATGAGGTCCTCCGAGAAATTGGCAGTATAATGGACATGGAAATTACAAACTTGGTTTAGCATTCGGTGACGCCCCTCCAAGCAACGGAAGCTCCAGAGCATGGCAAGGAACCTGGCCGCGTCTTCGGCAATGTCCTCTACCCAATACTCCCGCCAGGAATTCATAGGCTTGAGGACATACCGGCTGGTATGGAAGTGGTATGTGAACCAGACCCAGAACGGGAAGAAGCAGAATGGGAGGCAGAGCATCGGGTTGCAGAGGACCAGGCGGAAGGCTCCAAAAACACAAATGACAATCAAGGCAAGGTGGGTAAGGTCTAAGACATCGGTTCTGGTGATTATGAGTCTGTTTTTTGATATGTTTTGCTACCAATGCACGGTTCGGGAGAAGCGCCCCGTATGCAGCAACCATGACGAGGTGTCATCAAGCCAACGACCTCTCCAGTCTTGCAGGCACCTATGCTCTGTTTACTTTGATTATGCTTCTGTTTTTGTTAAAATTCCAAGCTATTCTATACAAATCTCTAGTCTGGAATCGCTCTTTTGAAGATAGCTATTATGTCACTGTCTGTTACAGTTTTGAACAGTTTAAGTATTGCTATCAGGTCCTCCCTTCTAAGTAGGGCAGATTTTGTATGGAAAAACTTGACAGAGAGTTGTTTAATCGCTCTCAGAGGCATCGCCCTCTTGTACATATTTTTTCTACTTTCTTAATATAATTAGTTTAGCATTGGCCCAGAAAAAAAAAATGTGTGATATCCCTTTACTTGATGTTGAATCTACATTTGAAGATTCCATCCTCTACGAGTCGTTTTTCTTGATCTCGTCATTTGACCCATGGTATGGAGATTTTCTCATGTATCTCCAGACCTATACTTTCTGTCCTAATACCTCTCACTCAGAGCAACGACGTATCTGATACCAATCTCGAAACTATGTGATTATCAAAGACACTCTTTACCGTCATTGTATCGATACGATTTTATGAAGGTTCCTCACTCTTTGAGGAGGTTGAGAAAGTCTTGAATGAATGCCACTTGAGGGCATGCGATGGACATTTATCTGGTTATGCTACCGCGCAAAAATCTTACTATCCGGTTACTCTTGGCCCACCATTTTCCGCGACTATATCCTTGTAGTCCAAAATGTCATGCATGCTAGATCTATGATAAAAAACTCCACACTTTGCCTGCTCCTTTGCATCCCATTTTTGCCGTTGGTCCCTTTGTGAAATGGGGTATTGATTTTATGACATGTAACCCTCACTCCGATAGGGGGCATGGATACACCATTGTCAATGTTGACTACTTTATTAAGTGGGTTGAAGTGATATCTACATTCAATAATATTGACGAAATGACTGCATACTTTTTCTTCAACCACGTGATTGCTAGGTTCGGTGTTCCAAAAGCAATAGTAATGGATCACGGGAAGCACTTTCAGAATTATATGATGACCGAATTAGCTGCCAAATTAGGACCTTCACATGAAACTTTTGCTCCCTATTATCCTCAGGCTAACGAAAAGTTGAGGTGATTAAAAACTTCCTTAAGTATATTCTTCAACGTATGATAGGGGTCCACAAATAAGATTGGCACTTGCTTCTCTTTGCTACCTTGTGTGCATATCAAACCTCAATTAGGACTGCTGTTGGATTCACACCCTTCTAGTTGGTGTATGGTCTAGAAGAGATCCTCCCCATCGAATGTGAACTTCCATTGCTAGAACTAGCTATCAAACTTATTCTTACTACTTTCATAGAGGAGGAGCATATGTTACATCTAACTCATTTGGATGAAACCCGATGCGGTGTCGCGTTAGCTAATGAAGCCCATAAAATATGCATCAAAGCACAAAAGTGTCAAGCTAGAATCTTCTCGGAAGGATATCTGGTTCTCTTAAATGACCAGGAGGCTAACAAATTAGGTCGAGGGAAGTTCCAACATATGTAGCTGGGCCCATACATTGTCAAGTGAGTCCTTGTGAAAGGGGCTTATGAGTTAGTAGATCTCGATGGAGTTCCATTGGCGTAATCTAGAAATGTGTTATACCTCAAAAAATACTATGCTTGATCCCATGAATGGTACACTATGTGGATACTGTCTATAGGTGTGTTGAGTGTGTTTACATTGTGCTTGTCAGAGTTTCCCATGGTTTATGTTGATTCCATTTACTTTTTTATTGTAGACGTCAACCTTTCTCGAACCGTATATTGGTTATACCGATGGTGCTAGTTGTAGTACTCAGAACTTATCCTCTGTAATGTGGGTTATCTTTCCTCTGAATGGTGAGTTAGTGAGTATGCAAGGGATTTTCTTTGGTTTCTTGACTAACAACGTCACTGAGTATAGTGCAGTGGTTGAGCTACTTTTTGATGTTATTTCACATGGTATCTACCATATAGTCATCATGATTGACTCAAATCTCATAGTACTACAAGTCGCGAACATCTATTCAGTGAGAAATCCTGCTATCCTTTGCATGGTTTTGAGAATGCATCTTCTGGAAAGACATTTCGATTTCATACGATATGAACATATTTCTAGGAATTTGAACACATTAGCAAGTGCCCTAGCTAATTTTGTTTTAGATTGACATTTGCAAAGAATGTAAATAAATTTCAATTCACATCACATCATATTGAAAGTAGAATAGGAACTAGGAAACAAT